>CM055092.1:56989100-57113025 GCA_029204225.1 Diphasiastrum complanatum | reverse complement strand
AGAAGAAGCATCATCACATTCTAGTCAACCAAACGTCCGCAGATCCTCACGGACTCGGACAGTTCCTGAGAGGTATGCACCTCAATCATTCTAGACTTCATCAGAAGAACCAGAGAGCCTAGCTGAAGCAATTAGCTCCAAAGATGTTGTGAAGTGGCAAGAAGCTATGGAAAGTGAGTACAACTCACTTTTGACGAATCAGATTTGGACACTGGTCGACTTCCCCACTCACAAGAGAGTTATTGACAACAAGTGGATCTTCAAGAAGAAGATCAACTCTGATGATTCCATTGCCAAATGGAAAGCACGGCTAGTGTCTAAAGGATTCACTCAAGTCCAAGGAGTGGATTAACAAGAAATTTCCAGTCATGTCATCAAGATGCAGTCAATCAGGACTCTGATTGCGTTAGCAGCCGCAGAAGACCTCGAAATATACCAAATGGATGTCAAGACAACATTTCTCAATGACAATGTCGAAGAGGAGCTGTACACCTTCCAACCGGAAGGATTCGAAGTCAAAGGCCAAGAGCACAAAGTGTGCAAGCTGCACAAAGCAATCTACAGTCTGAAACAAGCCGCAAGAGCATGGGTCAATATAATCAGCTCTTACCTCATTCAATTGGGATTTGCAAACAATTCAGCTGATTGTAATGTTTATTCAAAGCATATAGGCACCACTTCAGTTCACATAGCTCTTTACGTAGAAGATGCATTTATTTTGTCTAATGACACTTCTCTTCTGCACACTACTAAGAGTGATCTGTCAAAGGAATTTGACATGACTGATTTAGGAGCTGTCCATTCTTTGCTAGGAATTCACATTACTAGAAATAGACTTTAGAAGAAGATCTATCTTAGCCAGCAGACATATCTAAAAGGCATTTTAGAAAAATTTCATATGTATGATTGCAAAGCAATTGATACTCCAATGGATCCAAGTATAGTATTGACTAAACTTTCTTGTGTTGAGACTGATAGTGAAGTACTCGACTTAGCGAAGTACCTTATCATTCACTAATTGGATCTCTAATGTATGCAATGATGTGTACTAGACTAGATTTAGCATACATTGTTAGCACATTAAGTCAATTCATGTCTAATCCCAAGATCTCTCATTAGAAAGCATCGAAGAGAGTGATGAAATATATTCAGGGAAGTTTAGATCACATCTTATGTTATGATGGAAATGCTATCAACCCACTCGTCCTACGAGGCTATTCCGACTTAGATTGGGGAGGAATAGTCTCTACCAAAAATCTACCTCCGGATCTGTTTCTATCTGGCAGGGGGGACCGATTTCGTGGAACTCAAGGAAGCATAAATCAGTTGCGCTTTCTTCGACAAAGGTAGAGTACATCGCAACATGCCAAGCTTCAAAAGAAGCTGTATGGATCAGATTATTACTTCACGATTTACATCACGCTCAGTTTAATGCTACCACCATTCTATGTGACAACATGAGCTATATTTCACTGTTACTGAATACCATATTTCATGGCAAATCCAAGCACATAGAAATCCAGTATCATTTCCTCCGGGAGAAAGTTCTCTCAGGGCAAGTGATCCTTCAATACTGCTCCACAACAAAGATGGTCGAAGACATCTTCACCAAAACGCTTCCTAGGATCAAGCACCAGAAGTTCTTCAACATGCTGAACCTGACGAAGATACCAAGGCACCAACCGTGACCTTAACGGGGACTGTTGGAAATTAAGCCCACAGTTGCCTCCTTGGTGAATGATAACTTAGATAGCCAATTACTTGAAGAACGTCTACAACGGGCTTCCGGCTGATCTCCAGCAAAGGGTAACCAATCTTGTCATAATTTCAAAGTTCAGATGTTAAGTTTAATAACTTGAAGTCATTGAAGACTTAACCATCTTCAAGGACTGCAAAAATACATTACTTTCAAGATAGTCTGCAGAAATGAACTATGTTCGAGACAGCTTCACGAAATGTTCACGACAGTCCAAAAGTTCAACTATTTTAAAACACCCTCGACTTTTTTGCAAAATCCCGAAGAGAGAGAAAAATACCGAAGGTCATCTACTTTGAATGAGGAACGTTCCCAGCCACTTCCCAAATTTGTGAAGTGAGAGAAAGCCACTTCCCTCATAAAGCGAAGTGAGAGAATTTGCAACACCCTCGTCCCCATCAACATTCCCTATGGGTTGACAATATACACTATGTATAGTTGTCACAGAAGCCATATACTTCCAAGTACAATGGCTTCCCTAATTAGGTGACAATCATCTATTGTAGTTAATACATGGATGGAATCTATAAATAGATCATCCAAGCACAGATTGTTGGTTGTTCCGTCCATGAGACACATTATTTGAGCCTCCCAATTACGTCGTCAATTTGGTTGTAATTGCCATTTTTATTGTGCTTCAGTGTAATATAGCAGCAACACGTTTTTATATGTTTACAACGTAGATGAATGCTTGTGATTGAATGCAATTTCATTGTTGTTTGATCGCGCTTGTATACTCACTTTGATCAGAACACGGCCGTCTACGACTCCTCAGTTTCTGATTAGATGATGGCTGTCTTTGACGCATGAGGAACTCGCGATATCATACTGCTCTTCCATTTATTTCAGAATTATACTTCACGTTGAATCTGATTTCAGTAGTACCACACACAAACCATCTTTAATCTCTTCGTGGACTGTACTCTTGTTTTAGAGTATGAATTAATTTTTAAGATCCTATTGGGCAATCAGAACACATAAAGCTGTGATTATCTTTAGCATAAGCTGTCTATTAGACTGTTTTTTCACCTAGCAGCCGATTAGAACGGGAGAGCTGTTCCGCAACATTCTTGCTCTCTTTTCCGTTCTCGTTCTTCCTATCTCCCTTGCCCCATCAAGAGAGGTAGATAGGTGGAGCATGTCAAGTTCCAAGAAAAGGAAAGTAGCTATACGCAAAAAATGGAATTGCCATCTTGCTATTATGAGAGAAGGATGACAAAAACATGACTTCTTGGGCTTTTTAACTGCCCAGGAACAAGGTGCTAGAGTAATCTGTGGTAAATAGAAACAAATTATGTGTTTGCATAGGCAGGCAGACACCTCCTTATTCTAATGAATCCATTTCATTAGTTTTGTTCCTGGAAAGTTATCAAATATCTTCCGACATAGTTGAAATTGGTTGTCAAATCAAAGGTCAGGGAAAGATGGCTCAATATCCATGGCTGAACTAGGATTAAAGCTATGCAACTCTATACAAACTGACTAGAAGCTATTTAAAGAAAAACAAGTTCACATGATAAGAAAAAAGGTCAAAAACTTGACTGAAGCTTCTTGAAAACCATACATTGAAGAAGCAAAGAAAGAAAACACTACTTGGATAGAGCAACATGTATGATGCTAGCTTATATGCCCCAAACACAACATCTTGGCCTCATATTTTGTACATTCGAATCACCAACAAAGAAACTGGATCAACAATATCCAAGATGCACACATGGAAGCCACAACCACACATTCACGACGTGTTGCTCAACCTCATAAAAGAAATCATCAAACCTTGATTGATTCTCAAAAGTTTATAGATGCTTTAAGCATTACCTTCAAAAATTGAGCAAGTACGTAGATCTTCCAATCAAGATAAAGTTCCCATAAAGCAAGATAGAATTCACAGAGCTCCAAAAACAACTTCAAAACCACTTTCAAATCTTCCAAAAATTTGATCCAACTGAGCACCTTGGGGCTAACTAGTCGCTCATAACTTTTTAGAATAATTAGAGAATGATTTCTCCACTAAAATCATGTTTTTGCAAGTTTGGGTTTGCGTTGCAAGTGCTGATTTTTTACTCTTTTTCACTCATTGATCCGAAAGTTGAGCATAAGTTTTAAATTGAATTGGAGTTATGACAGATCTTCAGACCCCTATAGCAGTTGTGTTCTCACAACACGATTATACAATTTCGCTCTTCTGCAAATCGTCCATCAACAAAGCTCACAAAACGAGGTATGCAACAAGGGATGCCACGTGCAGCCAATTCGAGCTCTAGCTCCTGTCAGTACATATAGCAATTGAGACATATCACCCATTGGCACATTAATGTCACTTCTATCACCCACGAGAGAGAGAGAGAGAGAGAGAGAGAGAGAGAGAGAGAGAGAGAGAGAGAGAGAGAGAGAGAGAGAGAGAGTACATATAGCAATTGAGATATATCACCCATTGGCACATTGTCACTTCTATCACCCAAGAGAGAGAGAGAGAGAGAGAGAGAGAGAGAGAGATGTATTCATGTTCCGACTCATCAATTAATCGTAACCCTTGATTTAAGGCACATCTATGCTCATATGTCACATCACTATTGTCTTTGAGCAAACATGTTAACTTGGATGCCTTAGTCTTTAGTGTTGTCAAGTAAGATACCCCGACTCACCACGTGTGTGGGGATATCTGATGGAGTTTCATGGAACAACGACACATTTCCAATTCCACATGTAAGCCCCCCCCTTGAGTCTTATCACCGCAGATAAGCTTGACTACATTCTACCTTTCACTTACTACTTTATTGTCATCGTCGTCGTCGTCGTCGTCGTTGTCGGTGTTACTTCGCTACGAAGATACATCCATTACACTTCCGACGCGGTATTGCTGTGCCTTAAATTCCGATCCAAATTCTCATTTCTCTCTCGACATTGCTATTGCTGTTGTCGTTGAAGTACGACTGACTTGATCGAGCTGCTTGGGTAAGCTTTTCTGCAGAGCCAACTCCAACCATTACTCTTTTTGTTGTTTTGTTTTCTCTTTGGAGCATTCGTTTTAAGGTTTTTTTGGCTTCGATTGTTAAAGTTTTCATCAGAAACTATCAGATCTGGTGGTGATTTCATATCCGAAACAGTTCATTGATGATTTAGATCCAGTAAGGTTAGATGTCTTTTACCGCTGTTTTGATAAGTTGATATTTAGGGCGCAAGCATCTATCTGTGTATTCCTGTTGAAATGTTTTCTTTAAAGTGGCCTATCTTTTTGAGAAGAACTAGCTTTGGGGATTAGACCTTAATCATTTTATTGCTACAATTGAATTGGCAGTTGAAAATCACATACAGTAGAAGCTTAACATGATTATTTAATTTCAGTGGTCAGTAATAAGATAGAATTGCTTTTTGATTGTATTGCGATTAGTTGTGTTAGATGATAGAGCACACAGCGCGTGGAGGTTTGATTCAGGTTCTTGGATTTTTTGTCTTTCATGGTCGATGGCTTTTTCCACTTGATGCTGATTATGCTCGAATATTGCATGCAGGTCATTTTTTGAAGACTGACAAATTTCGAAGATAATATGGTGACTGTTGAGAAATTTGAAGAAAATCGTTCCGTGAAAGAATTTGACTCCAGGAAAAACATGGAGGTGAGCTTTCATTTGATCATTTTGTCACCTTTCAGAATCACAGAAGGCAGTTTGTATAGCAGCTTACTAAGTTCAGCTTCAGCTAGCTCCCTCTTATGCACGGGATGAAATCAGTTTTTAATGTTCTATGATAGCCTCTACTTACCACCGTGATGTGCTCTTCTTTCTAAGATCCCCTTGCTACCGTCTGGCTCACCCACCCAGGTTTGATTCTCTGTGATCCCGAAGTATGCCATCTAATATTATCTATGCTCTAATTGTCACTTCTTTTCATGCAAGAGGTGACTTAGGAATTTTCATTACAAAGTTCACAACAATATAGATTCTGACTTTTGAGCTACTGTCAAGATCCCTTGGAATCCATACAATATACAAATTGAGGATGTAGTTAACAACCTGGATCCTAGAATCCTTGACCTCTTGCAAATCGTCCTTAGTCTTGACCCCTTACCCGCAAATAATCATGATTACCCTCCATAGGATTAGGAAATCTGTATCCATCTTAGAGGAATTTTCCTTACTAGTAGTTCGTGTTTACACAATGCAAAACTATGTTTGAAATGCTTAACAACTTCATTCCTATTAGTAATTATTTAGAGAAACTGTGTGGTACAATCGATTATCTAAAGAGCTATGGATTGAGATGCATCTAGACTAGTTGTCCTTAGAGTGTTCTTTCAGACTTTCTAGTATGGGCTTATGTTAACTTTATAGCAAGCCTCGTCAGCCTACTTTTCCTCAGTTCCTTTTGCAGTTGATAATCTTTCAACCTGTTTTAAAAGGGGTCATGTGTTGTGTTGGACCAGAATTTACTTACCAAGAATGAAGATTTTGTGATTGATTACTTGAGGTTGTCAGCAGTAGGAACTCTTCCATTCCATCTGCTTGGTTTGCCTCATGGCTTTTGTAGGAGGTTCTTCGTAAATCATTACTTTTCCTGATAATGGTGCCTTGAAATATGACATGGTTTTCCACAATAGAAGCACACAGGATTAATAAAATCTCTTCTACCTCTTTCATCCACCTCCATTTTCATATTCATTAATGTCTTCCTACAGAAATAGACTGTTGCCAAGTTCTTGGCCTTGTCTGTAGTCTCCAACATGTGCATCACTTCTCTCGCAGTGGTTATCACTTGAATTTGTCTTAAAGGCAAGTCTCCCAAGTTGAGTCAATTCTTTCATAGGACCTGATCTCTGCAACATAGCTCATGATTCTTTTGGTCTCATATGCAGTCTCCAATTTCTGTATAACTTCTGTTCCAGTCTTTGCAGCTCGAATTTTTTGTAAATGCGAGTCTTCAAAGCTGAAGACGAATTTTTGCTTAGGCTCTTTTTCCTTGCAACCTGGCTCGTGATTCTTTATATATTGTCACACTCTTCTGGCCTCGTGTTTCTCCGTGAAACGATACTGGAGGCTTGTTTCTTTCAAGAGCCTTTGAATTCTCCAAGTGAAAATCCTTTCTTCCAAATTTATCAATAGATCAAATGTTAAGGATGCTTGATGTCAGATGCATTATGGAGTTCAATGATAAAGAAGATAGCATCCAAGAACCAGAAAACAATGGAACATTCCTACACTTACGACAACATAACCACATATTGCCTATACTTTTGGGATAGAGAGTCCTTTATCTAAGGGCTTCTTGTAGTTATACCAACTATCTATGAGTCTTGTAAGTAACTTATCTCATTAAGTTACTAACTAACTTAGTTAAGTCCTAGTTCCTAGATCTATCCTGAGGTTCTACTACCACATATTTTTTCAACATATGCAGATGGTAAACATGGCCCATGAGGTTGGGATGTTGTTGGTAGCATAGCACTCTTTATTTTTACCTTCAGGTGCCACTCAATAGCCCATTATGTTGGCATGACATAATCACATGCCACAAGATTCATGCTTATGTCTTTATGTGCCATTACTAGTCCGTAAGGTTGGCATGGCATGCTAGTGTATGTGATATATGTTTTTCCTTCACGATCGACTCTCTCAGTTTTCTTTGTCTAGTAGTTAGTGGATATGTTTTCTTGTTTTCCCAGTTTCAACTTCGAGATATTTTGGCACCTTTCTGTGGTATATGTACATTGTAGTCCAGCCTGTTTTGTTCATGGTTTGTAACTTCTACATCAACATGCATTGTTGCAACATCTTCAATATATGCAATACTGCGAGAGTTCTAGTGCTTAATGTCAATTTTTTTTTATGTTACCCATGCTGGGCAAAAACATGTTAGCTTAGCTTTCATTACAATATGCTGTAGATCAGCTTGTGATGTCAATAACTTTTATGAAAATTGTTATAATTTGTGGTATCATTATGTGATGGATGGTGCCTCTTACTGGAAAAGCCACCCTTTAAAAGTGTTGTCTTTCTAAACCATCTCAAACTGTGGTTGTGGCACCTGGCTGGTATCACATTTGCTCTCTGTATATTTATGGTTAGATTACATAATGAGTGCATGAATAATGAAAGAACTGTGGGTTAAATTTTGATTTTTCAAAACTCCTTCCATTTTGAAAAGAAATTCTTGCTTGCTCAAAAGGTCCGCTTGGCACGTTAGTCGGAAAAATACTATTCTCACAAACTTTAGGGTTATGATCTAATTATATTACCATCTAATTATATTGTGTGCAGCCAGATCAAAAGCAGTATTATTAGGATTTATGGAATTTATTATAAAACATGACAGGCTGTGAGGATGACAGGTTTCTTGAATCAAAGTTCTAGCAGAGCAGCACTGCAGACTCTGCAATGCTCTTTTGTTTCAGTCATATGCTGCAGTAGAGAAATTCAAAACTTTTAAGGGTTGAAATATTGATGACGAGCAATGATATAGCAGCAGCCAATCCTCGCTAAGACTGATAAAACTAATAGTAACACTTTTGAGGTGACTGGCAGAAAGTTGACATTTTTTAATTTTTGTTAAGTGTTGTTCTTGTCAAAGACAATGATATTTTGATGGTTATTTTTTTAATCATTTGAAGCTGGTGGCACTTTATGGTAGTTCATGGGCTCAACGAAAATGGCTCTCTGCAGAGCTTAATTATCACCTTAAAGTTGTGCCACTTTTTCTCATGCCTTCAAAGTCATGTTTTTCTTCAGCTTTCTTGAGTGCGAGTATGCTTTAGCAGAGTAGTTCTGCTGCACCTCTGTAGCTAATAAGGAAATATAATCAAACATTTCGATTTGCTGTGTTTTTGCAGGAATCAGAAGAGGGAAAATTGTCAGCTGATCAAATTAGCAGACAAGAAAACGAAGGACAGCTGCCTTATGTTGAAAAAGCAGGACAGAAAAAGAAAGAGACGAAAGAGAAGAAAGAAAAGGAGGATGAAAAAAACATAGATGAAGAGGAGAGAAAAGAGGATGTACATGAGAAAGAACAGAAGAAAGTGAAAAAGCATAAGAAAAAACATGACATTGAGGAGAACAATGATGCAGAGAAGATGGATATAGAAGAGGGCACGGAGATAAAAGACAAGAAGGACAAAAAAGACAAGAAAGAAAAAAAAGAAAAGAAAGTAAAGAAAGAAAAAAAGGATAAAAAAGATAAAAAGGAAAAGAGTGGTAAAGATGATGTTGAAAAGTTGCAGAAGAAGTTGGAGAAAATAGATGCTAAGCTGCAAAAAATTCTTGCAAAGAAGGAAGATTACATTCAACAAATAAAATGTGCTGAAGAAAAGAAGAAGGGAGATGGAGTGGTTGCGCAGTTGGAATCACTTATTATCGAGGGCACTGACAGGGAATTACAAGCTGAAGGTGATTCAGGCATTCAAGGTGCAAAGGAGAAGTCTCAAGGCACGGTCAAAAGCACTGAATCAAAGCCACAAGATGAGCAATTTTATAACATAGTCGATGGAGAAGAATTTAAAGATACTGAAACTGTTAGTGAACATGATAAACATAAATTGGGAGTATCTTATGCAGATGCTGTTAAGATCAGTGATGTTCATGAACCAGAGAACCTTTCAGGGCAGAAACTTCAAACCAACTGAACTTTGATAGTATGGTGACTACTTTATCTCAACAAGGGCACCTATTAGCTTTTATCATCTGTGGAGTGTTGAATTCCAATCTGCATAGTAAGCAAAGCTTTACAAATAATGGGGACCTACGTGCCACAGTTTGCTTCCAGCCATTTGGAATGGTTTGAGTGACTAGCCTTTCCTTTCAGACATCTCTTGAATGGAATGCTGATTTTCCATAGAATTCGAAGGGACAGCTTTGTAAAATTTATGTTGAATACTTTTTATATATCTACTATCATCAGCTTGAGTTGACAAACATATTCCTTGAGCATTTCTGTATTGTGGACTGTTCATGACTGATAAGGGCTTTGTAGACAATTTTGTGATTGGATTAGATAGATTAGATCCTTATCTGGAAGGTAGATTATAGTCTTTGTGCTCAAGTTATGTAAGAAGCTTAGTTGCCTGTTCCGGAACGGAACGCGTTCTGAAACACGTTCCAGAACGCGTTCCGTTCCGGAACGATTCCCTCAAAAAAAATCAACAAAATACGTTTTGTTTACAAAGGGTTTAATTCATATAAATACAGCTAATTAACTGAAAAACACAAATATCGTTCCGACCAGGAACGTTCTGGAACGTACGGAACAGAACGTTCCGACCCATTTTGGTTGGAACAGGCTTCTATATTTATATAGAAGTTTCACACAGATCTGCATGTGGGCAAGTTTATGGGGATTGCTTATGCACACATTGATGAAACTAGTCACTTTTTATAGCTTCTTCGTGTCTCTGACTGGCTGATGAGGTTGCTTGCAACTTCCATTGCTTCTGGAGCTGCAGCAAAAGGAAGTATTTAAATTGTGTTTATGAATTATATTACAGTATTTGGAAGCCTTGGGGCAAAACACTTGCAGGTTTGTCTTGTTAATTACTTTTTTTTCCTAAAAAACACTGTTACAAGTAGGCAGAAATATGAGTTCATTAGCTGTGCCGGAATACCATTCCAGGTCCGCACTTTCAGGATTTTAGCTTTTGCAATGTTGAAAATGTATGATAGGCTTTATTTTATTGAATCTAACATAGATGTCAGTTCAAAACCATTATTATTTTTGAACAATCAAGTAAGAAAAAACATTTCAGAGGAGATTCTCAATTTTCTTTTGAAATCTATGAACTCTTACTGCTGTTCCCCACACTTCGGAATTGTGAATCTTATATTACCATCATAATATCCTGGCGTGCCAAAAAGGGTTCAAAATACATTGTTTGGAATGCAGTTAAAATTCCGAGTGCTGCAAAATTCGAATCAATATGTGATTTTAATATTCTAGAAATTTCGATACTTTTGTAGGATTAAAGGGGTGTTGGAAGGAAACCTAGGGAGGTAACAAGGAGTTCATTACACACTTGTAGTAAAGAATCATAAAACATGTTCAAGGCAAAGTGGCAAAACCTCACCATGTTGGCCTTTGTACACATCAATGAAAGTGATGTTGTGTATATAACTTGCATCTATTGTTTGAATTTCCATATTTTCCTCCAGTTAATTGAAGGAAGGTCGTTTTTTATTAGAATAAATAATTGCTAAGGCTCCTCATTTGGTAGCTTGTTATTTGGGATCTCTCTTCTACTATTGATCAGCTAGAGCTTCAACCTTAGATATTTGTGATATTCAGATTATGTTCTCAAGTAAAAAGCCTCATTGGCTATCATTAATGTCCATCATTCATGATGTGATGACATATTTGTGATATTGTGTTCATAACTTGGTATCAAAGTATTTTCTTTTTCGGTGGTTGTTTTTCTTTATCTTTGGTTGCAACTTTGGCGAACAGTTACTAGCAACATTCTTGATAAACTTGGCGGCCAATTTGGCCAATTTTTTTTTTGGGCAAATTGGCAAAAAAAAATTCAGCGGAATTGTGACGGCAGTTCCAACGGATCTCTGCCACATTTGCCAACAATTCTAAAAATCCAAATTTTAGCCTTCTATTTGGCGGCAGTTTTGCATATCTTTTGCAGATTTTCAGCCACATTTGGTGAAATTTTTGGCATATCTTTTATAGATTATCTAGCTCCATTTGGTGGCATTTTGGCCCTATTATTGAGAGATTTTTTGCGGCTGTTTGCACTACATTTTTGGATATCCTTCGCTGATTTTCGAACACCCATCTTGCAAATTTCAACGCCCATTTTCAACAATTTGTAGTGCATTTTTGGTAGCTTGTTATTTTGATGATCTCTCCTACTGTTGCTCAGGTAGAGCTTTAGCCTCAAATATTATGTTTTTCAGTAGAGAGCCCCATTTGATATCATTAATCTCTATCATTTTGATGTGATGACATATTTGTGATATTGTGTTCAAAACTGATGGTGCATTTTTCATGCCAACTGTTATTTAGTTCGGTTTTGAGTAGCCTCCCAATGAAAATTTCATGTGATTGAGCTTTTTGCTACAACCTTGAAGAAAAAGCATATACAATATTGATGCTCTATTGTAAGGATCGCCTAGTGAAGATCCTGACTAGATCCTGTTGCATGCAACCAAAAGGACACCTGTGGAGCAAAACCATCCAACCAACAGAAAATGGCTAGTCAATACCCTAACCACTTCACCCCCATGCCATGGTGAATGAATGCAAGAGAGGAGGGGCTCCTGGCTACAAGGATAAGAAATCCAATAGGTAGATGGGCGAGTTTCCACTAGTATATGTTCTCTCCCAAGAGGAGAGAATATTCCTCTTAGGATTCCCGTGCAACTTGGAATAGCAATTGACCTCATATTCTTGCATTGTAGCAGTCAAACACCATGCAAGTGCTCCTATGTCCAATTATAGGTCTGGGTCCTCATATGATTATTAATTACTTTATCGGCCAAGTCAGAAATGACAAGGCATAACTAATAACCACATACACTGGAGTGACCGGCTATTTATGTTAGGAATTATTTCGAATCTCTCATACTGGACATGGATGTAACATTCTTCCCCCCTTAAAATAGTTATGTCCTCAGAATGAGTAACTAGGGAAGATCCAATCTGTATGCTTATAACTCTTTCCCATGAATCATTATCCTCAATCTGACCAACCAACCTAATCAAGCACTCAGAGATAGAGCAATTTCTCAATCGTTTATCTCTGATTTAGACTACTTTTTTAGGTTCCAAGGTTACATTGAGTGATAAGTCCTCCAAATGGATAAAATCTTCAATATATTCAACTGTCATCATCTCATTCAAGGTTAAGTTTACAAGATATATTGGATGAGGATCAGTCGACCAATCATGAAGATCAAGTTCAAAAGCTAACAGATCAATCTTTTAACTTTCACATTTACCATAAAAATCAATCCTTAGTCTGACTTCAATATCAAATAAGTACTTAGAGATTGAATAATTCTCAAATTATCTATCTCTGCACTGAAGTACTATATCGACCTTTAGAAGTACACTAAGAGATAAATTTTTTCTATCGGGTCTAATTCTTCCCAATTTGGTAACATCACCTTCATGTAATCTCAATTTACATGAATCCTTGGGTGAAATGTCACTTTTTATTTGAAATCAATATTCAAAAGTTAAAGATCCAAATAATTATAGTCCAAGACTATCCGCAATTACTTGTAGGCCTGTTATAAATGCCTCTTGGTACCAATACACTTAGAATTTTTTTTAAAAACTAAGGTACAACCATTCATTCTACAAAATCTCTAGGAGATTTATCAAGATAAAAATGACTTTAACTCAATCCTGAGTATCCCAGATACTCTCTTGAGTTAAGCACTTTATTCCTAGCAACATATGCAAGGAAATAGCAACCATTCAATCATGATAGCAAAATCATAGTGCAATGTATCTAGATCAAGATCTAACATATAGAACTTGATAGATCTTTGGATTTAGCAATCAATAACTCTTAATGATTGTTTTGTACAATCATAATTGTCCTTTTTATCAAAAAAATCACAGAAAATAGTACACAAGCATTCCTTGACTACAATCTGTAAAGGTAAGCAAATTCCTCATAAGTAAGCAATTGCTTAATGAAAATGCTTGTGAGATGTACATAATCTCAAATATGCATTGAAGTAAAGAAATTTAGAGTTCAAATAACAGATCTAAATCCTTGACTCTCCCAATTGATCAATAATTACTCATTATCTAAAGAATCACAACCAATTCTAGGAGATACATCTAACCATTGAAATCCCTCATGCTCCTTAAGTGTTACCCAAAGAATACCACTCCACATTGTACCCCAGCATGGACGAGACGAAATGTATCATCCAAGAACAATTGAAATGCCGGAAGTGTATTCACTAACCCAAAAGGAGGCTAGTGACACCTTCCTATGTGTTGTATTGAGATCATGTGACCAATCACAACTAAGAGATCCATGAAATGGTCCAATCAAAATTAAAGGTCGATATGTCACTAAGCCAATCACATTTAGAGGAGGAAAAGAAGGGGTCCAATCATGTTTCACTCCCCTTCACCTCAATTTGCTACTTATATGTGTATTAGATCAATTCTATGTGAGTTTTTTGGAGTTAATGAGATTTGCTACATTTTGAGTCAAATTGGTTTTCTTTCTCTACCCGAGGATTGATAGTTGGTTCAAAAGTTATAGCCATTTGAATTAAGGTGGGTAGGGCATCCAACCTGGTTGGACACATTTTGTTTGACTCGTATCTTGCTTGTTTGGTCCAAAAACTCAAGAAAAAGCTTGCCAATTGAGATCTAGACAATTTTTTGAAGTCATAGCCACATACTTTCATGCAATTCAATTATATTTGAGCCATTTGTGGATGTTTGCGAGTGCTTTTTGTGTGCTTGAGTCAAGTTTTCCCAAACTTTTTCATTGCTCCATCTTTGGATGAGAGTTAGATCTAGTTTGAGAGAGATTAGTAGAGGTACAGAGATAGATCTCACACGTAGTTGCAAGATCTCAAATTGGAGTTGGTAGGATACCATTATTTAATCCTTTATTGAGAGAGAGAGAGAGAGAGAGAGAGAGAGAGAGAGAGAGAGAGAGAGAGAGAGAGAGAGAGAGAGAGAGAGAGAGAGAGAGAGAGAGAGAGAGAGAGAGAGAGAGAGAGAGAGAGAGAGAGAGAGAGAGAGAGAGAGAGAGAGAGAGAGAGATCAACCGACTCGACTTGTATTTCGGGTATAGAGAGGGAGTGTCTCAAAAAAGAAGAGGTCTTTTGGCAGACCTCAGAAAGACAAAGATTTTTCAAAGCCCTCTCCTCTGTAGTATATTCTAACTGCTAGACAGGCGTGACCTACACCTCCTACGAGGTCTCCTATTTCTTCTCCCCCAAATCTCCTCCTAAAGATTCCTCCTAAATCCCAGTCTCCTTCTTCTCCTCCTAAAGATTCCTCTCCTCTTAAATCTCCTCCTCTATCATCTCAGTCTCCTAAATCTTAGTCTCCTAGAGATTCCTCTCCTCCTAAATCTCATGTCCTACATCCCCCCATATTACGTCTCCCCTCCAACATGAGGAGAAGAGTTAGACAATTTTATAAATTTGAAGGTCGACTCGATTTTGAATGACAATTATGTGTTTGTAGATTTTCATATCATATTTTGCGCACTGATCCGATATTCCATTAATTTTTGTTTGATATTGGTTCGACATGCGCGTTTGTAGACTTTGTGGATTTCCATATCATCTCGTGCACATTGATCCAATATTTCATTATTAAGTTAAAATTTTGTTTTCTAACCTTCGTATATATTTGAACACTGTAGTCCTCCCAGCCAGGTTGATTCTATTAGTTATGGGTGGTATACAGTGTACAATGCCAAATCTTTTTCTAATTGGCTTGCATTACATGATAAGCTTCTGAATTTGCTAGAGGTAATCTATTAATTCAAAATCGCAATCAGATATTCATAATTCTCAATAACTTACTCTTGATTAATAACATGTACTTGTGTTTTTGTTTTTTGCAGTTCAAATGCCCACAGGTCTCCCCAATGGAGATAATGCATTTTCGGCAAGAGACAATAAAACTTGTTATAGAAAATTCATATCCAGTTGCAATTGCCGAGTGTTCTCTACCAAAGCTACTTCCAACTGGAGAAATGGATTTAGAGATCATAGAATGGAATGATCCTCGACTTGAACAATGATACTCAAGTTGAGTGGTTCATATATTATCAAACATGATGTATACAAAAAATCATGTGACATAATACAAAATTACATTGTTCAAATTCTATGGATCTTCCTATGTCTTTGTATTTTATATGCTCTTCCTGCCCGGCCCTTACCTGCACAAGAGAAATTGTCTAAGTTCATTTATCTTGTAAAACTGATTCACTAAGAAATAGAAAAAATGAAAATTTTCATATGGCATAACATACCTTTACACCATTCAATCGAAATTGATAGTATTGAGGTAGATCGAATTGCAACATGGCTAGTTCTGATTGAATGTGATTGAGACACCAATCTTTCTCAACCTCAACCATAATAAGAATGTTGTCATTTCTTTTCACTGTTATTTGAAGTTGCTTATGAGTTAGTGATTATTTTGTGTTTAGGCTTTTTGGTGGTGCCGTTAGCTCATAGGATCTTTGAAAAGTCTAAGTATACTCTATGTCTCCTTCAAAGGTCAATACTTGATAGACCTTGAAGGTGAACTCCACACAAATTCAATCATTGGCTCTTGAGACAACTACTAGAGATCTTATATGTATGTAGATATTCTGTGAGTCTAAAACTCTTGGTTCATTCCCCACATCACAATTTTCCTTCATAGGAAGGTTGTCAATTTTCATCAGCCTATTGCACATTCTTGTTTTAGAGGTTGAACTCAAATACTCACCTATATATAGAAAGAGGATGGTCTAGGAGAGTGCCTTGGCTTTCTTCCAGTTATTATGCATTTCATCCCCACTTTATATGTAGCTTAGGTTGCCTTGGGATCCTTGCTACACTATGGGCCAAATTTTAAATTGTCCTTTTAATAACATATGAGGTTTTGAAAATCAAATTAATGAGGACCTTGAATGGATTCTATCAATCCACAAGAGTGATTGATTGCATTACTATATTCATTTCTATCACTTCAAAGCTAGAAATGAAACAATCTTGATATGTAAGCAAGAGCATGCAAAATAAAGTGTAATGAATCAAAGGGGACTTCACATGTGTGAAGTATAGCCTATGGCATGACCTGAAAATAGAGAATAAGTTATACTAACTTTGATAGCATTTTACACAAGCAAATTGCAAGCATTAGAGAGAAGACTCAAGTTTTGATCACAAAATCACCAAAAACTCCATATTGAATTCCCTCTAAAAAATGTATGTACAAATGAGCTTTCTCTCTGAGGTATAGTAGCTTAGATTTCAATTTCAGGTCCTCTGATCACACGTGTCAACATGACCCTTGCATCCAATGCTCATGCTTATCCATTTTGAAAGGAATCTTAGATTCTCATGGAGGAGTGGCATTTTTAGCCAAAATGTTTCTACCTTTTAGGAGTTTGATTTGGAGCTTATGATCTAAACATGATTTAGATTCGTTATAATCTTTATCTAGCTATGTACATGTGGCCTAGACTCATGGTCATCCAATATGATGCCACATGGCCAAAATCTATGGGCTAGATTTTTTACTAGTTTTTCATAGGTCCTAGATTCTAGGTAATTTGACCAAATGAACAATCTAATACAAATGACTTGGATCTAAGTAGGCTAGGCCTATACTTCACATATGGGAATAGACTCCACATGGGTGGGATTAGGCTATTTACAAAAATAGATGGTTAATCAAGCTAGTATTTGTAATTTTTCACACTCCTCAAAAACTTGCTTAATTAAGGTATAATATATTTATCTACAACTCCAAGGGCTGATCTTATATTGATGAACTGATCCTTAGGCAAGGATTTGGTGAAGCTAGGAAACAGAAAAATCATTCACGAGTAGAGATGTCTACGTCCCTGCCCTTTGTACACACCGCCCGTCGCTCCTACCGATTGAATGGTCCGGTGAAGTTTTCGGATTGCGGCGACGCCGGCGGTTCGCCACCGGTGACGTTGTGAGAAGTTCATTAAACCTTATCATTTAGAGGAAGGAGAAGTTGTAACAAGGTTTCCGTAGGTGCTTTAGATACTTTCTTGACTCCCTATCATTTGTTGGAGATATCGCAATACCTTGCACATTTTCCCTTACAAAGTGATGAGCAATTTCAATGTGTTTGCTCTTAGCATGGAATATCATGTTGGCAGCAAGTTGTTGAGATAATTGGTTGTCACAATAGATGATAGGAACCTGCTCGGCTGCAGCACTTGAAGCTCCATTAACAACTTCTTTAGCCATAGGAACTCCTTTGTGGTGGAAGTCATTGCTTTGTACTCGGATTCTGTGGAAGATAGTGAAGTATCTTGCATTTTAGAAAGCCAAGAGATAACCCCATCACATATGAATGTTGCAAAGAAACTAATAGAATTTCGATCCACCTTATCCCCTGCAAAATTAGAATTTGAAAAATCTCTCAAGTCAATGTTAGATCCTCTATAAATAATGCCAAAGTTTGTAGTACCCAAGATGTAACTAATTACCTTTTTGTCCATTTTTCAATGCAATTCAAGAGGACTTTGATCGTGAGTATTGTGAATACTCATGAATACTGATCGTGATTATTGTAAATTTTGATCGTGAATATTGATTGTGATTATTATGAATACTAATTGTGAATACTAAAATATTTTGAATATTGTTAAAAAGAGAGATTTGATGACTCTACAAAGATCTACCACGACCTCTTTGCAAGTGAGATTGCACAAGACCCATCCATCCTAGATCATTTCGAATTTTCAAGACCTATCTTATGCACTTTGAATCAAGGCAAGAGCTCAACCACATCAAAAATTATGACTATTCAAAGAAAAACAAGTTTTGCACATACACATGAAAAAACTAAGTACTTTTTACTATGAGAGGCTCATCCAAGCACCTTGCTCTTGGGTAGAGAGAGAAAAACTACTAGCTCTAGGGTAGAGAGAAATGTGTAACAAAGAGAAAAAAAGTGCTTTACTCTCAAAAAGATGTTTGTACAATGACAAAACACTTCCATATAGTAGTGGCTCGAGTTCTAGCATGAGGAAATGCTCAACCCTATGGATTCCACCTCTCATAATGATTGGACCTTAAGATTGACACCTCTCTCCATGATTGGACCACATAGCCTACACCCTCAATTTGATTGGCCAAGTTATTTGCACCTCTAAATATGATTGGGCCAAATATTTTGCACCTCTTAATGTGATTGGCCTTGTGATCTACATCTCTTAAAGTGATTGGGCCAAATTTGACATTGAAATGTGGATTTGGATGCATACTAGCAAAATACCAATTCTTACATTTTGTGACACATGTCACCATCTCACTATAACTGAAGATGGGGCCCTTAAGCTTTTTGCTTTTCAAAATCAACATTAAAAATATGTACTAGGTGGTGGTGGACATAAGTCCAACCCCATGATGACAACTAGCAAGTAAAATAACTAGTCGAATTTTACCAACTTTCACAAATATTGATCTTGATTATTGTGAATCCTTGCCAACTCCAAAATTAACTTCTTAGTGGTCAAAATATTAAACCCACTATAAGGAACTATCATCAAATGAAGGTCACCTATTTATCAGCAAAATCATTTCATAGACAATTCTTAGTCTTTTTAAATCTCAACATGCAATCTTAGTTCTACGATTGTTAAATTTTTAACTACTTTTGCGGTAGTGATTGTGATAGTGTAAGTTCTTGCAACCTAAAAATATTTTAAAAAAAAACAAATGAATCGTCATGATAGCTTGACTTACCAATTCTTATCTTTTGTGCAACTTCAAACATTAAAACAAACTAATATCAAATTTGTTATTATAAAATACAAGCTTATCAAAAGCATAGATATATTTCAGATTCAACATGTATGACACTACATAAATTAGACATGAATCACTTGAAAACTACATTGAATAATATTTATCTTTTTTTGTTGCGCTATCATGCTACTTAACCAACATAGCAATAGATTGATTCTACTACATGCAAAAGTAGAAAATTGATCATGATTCCACATGCTCATCTTCTTATTATTTTCAAAATGACTATGGTGCAAATTACCAAACTTAATACTCGTATAGCTTGTACAAGATCTTCAACTAGATAACTTTAATAAAATTTGCTTTGTTCAATTTCTTTGAGACAGTACTTCCTTCTTCTAGTCCATCCTCTCAATGACAAGACCTTAGTATTTTTGAGAAAATTCCAAACACTTCTATGTATTCCAAGCTTTTCTCATTCTGTTGTCTGTTGTGCTTGCTAAATAAAGATGTGGGACCAGACTCCACATGTGTGGGATCAGGTAATTTACAATAATACATGGTTAATCAAGCTAATATTTGCAATTTTTTAGATGAGGGTGGTTGCATTGGTGATTATCCATTTTGGCTTTTTATGGAAATAGTCTAAGTAGGAGACATTGCTAAGCTCCATGCTAGCAAATTCAATTGCAATGTTTAAGAGGGAATATCTTTACATTAACAATTATCACATCAATGAAATGATTGAAATTCTTTTCTAATCCACAATAAACGAGAATATAGACTCACCACTCAACTTCTTTTGTGCTCTCAATGATGCTATGTGTGATTGTGCTTGTTAAATGATTTATTATGGTCGACTCGATCAATCAATATATCTATTATTAGTGAAATCAATGAAACACAATATCACCATAAATCATTTAGACTAACAGATTCTGTGATATCAACAAAATTCACGAGATCATCAAGGTTTCATAATACAAATGAAACCATAGCATTGATTGAATTTTTTAGAATTCATAATACTGACAAGACTAACAAAGATCAATATAATCAACATAATCAATAAAGATCCATATTACAAAAGACTTAATAGAAAATATAGTATTGATAATGCCTTAGGATTGAATGGATTCAAGAGGTTGTATACTCACCCTAAACATTCAATCATTACATGTCTTTGAAAAACACACACACACACACACACACACACAAGTTTACTTATTGATTTAGTATAGGAGTAGCCTAATAAGATCCTTCATATATATTAGATTGCTCATTTGGTCAAATTACCTAGAATCTAGGACCTATGGAAAATAGTCAAAATTCCAACCCATAGATTCTGGCCATTTGGCATCATATTGGATAACCATGTGTCTAGGCCACATTTACATAGATAGATGAAGATTAGAAAGAATCTAAATCATGTTTAGATTCTATTTACTTGATGTTCATCTCCAAATCGAGATCCTAGAATTTAAGAACATTTTGGAAGTACTTGTCACCCTCCATAAGAATCTAAGATTCCTCTCAAAATGGATAAGCATGAGCATTGACAAGGGTCATGTTGACATATGTGATTAGAGGACCTGAACCTTATATTCGAGCTACTATACCCTGGGGTACAGCAACAAGGAGAAGATAAAGAAACAATTCAAGCCTAAGAGGGAGTCAGATCGAAAGCAAGATCGTAATCAGCAAGCAGATAGGACCAGCAAAGACAAATGGAAGAATGAAGAAAGGTCGCAACAACAAAGTGGAGACAAGAAGACCTGCATGAGTTGCAAATGCGAAGGACACACTGTCGATTCGTGTTGGCTTAGTTCCAAAATTGAGTATATCCACTATCACAAGAAGGGTCATGCATCCATGGACTGCCGCCTGAACCCAAGAAACAAATCAGCTCAAAGCATATAGGAGAACAATAATAGTTTGTCCTATGTCGAGGAGCCAGAGAGCTCAAAGATGGGCAAAGAAAGATCGAATCATGGTAATTCGACCGCCTACATCTGTGCAAACATGTGTGCAGTGTCAACACCTGACACACAGGAGGTAATCCTTGATTTAGGAGCTACCTCACACTTCGTTACATCAAGACGAATTATGTCTAATTTCCGAAGTGCAGATCCATCAAGATTTATTGTTCTTGGAGATGGAAAAAAACATCAAGTGAATGGTATTGGTTCACTATGGCTCAACACAATCGGCGGAGACAGACGACTCGAAAATGTTCTGTTTGTGCCTACACTATAGCAGAACTTGCTATCAATGGCAAGAATAGCTGATGCAGGGATGCATGTAACGTTTTCAAATGAAGCATGCAACACCAGTACTCTGATCACTCAAGGTAGAAGAAAAGACAATCTGTATCACTTAAAGGTACGCATGCCTGCAGATCAAGTGCATCAGACTCATGATGATTCGCCAAATACTCTATGGCACAGGAGACTATGCCATATGAATTCAATGGCACTATATCAAGCAAGCCATCATGGAGCAATCACAGGGGTGAGCATCTCGAATGCAACCAGTTCGATGACCTATGATGCATGTTTGAAGGGTAAGATTTCACGCACTCCTTTTGTCAGGGACTCCTACAAAACGACCAAGATTCTGGAGTTAGTGCATTCTGACATCTGTGGACTTTCAATGTGATCTCAGTAGGAGGCTCAAAATATTACATTACCTTTATTGATGATTATAGTAAATTTGTCAGAGTCTATTTTATTCACAATAAATCTGAAGCATTTGACAAATTCACAGAGAATGTGAATTGGGCAGAAAGATGCACTGGTAATAAAGTGAAGCAGATCAGAACAGATCAAGGTGGAGAATACATCTCGAATCGATTCACCGACTTTTATTCTCGTGTATCTCGTCTTGTGCTATGTATCATGATTGCTAGAATAGAATGTGTCTTGTGATGCGTAGTCGAGTGTCTGGGATCCTGTAAGGGCTTCCGTACAAAAGAAGATTAAAAGACATAAAATTGTTTGCGATAAAGAAGACGAAGTGAGGACGAACACAAATCAGTCCCATGTACGCGCTCCCGCGACAAACAATTCATGAGAAGCAGCAGATGCGTGAGTATCCTTACCATTCTATTATAGGATTTCTTATGTACGCCATGATTTGTACCAAGCCAGACATAGCTTTTGCAATCAGCTCTCTCAGTCAATTTATGAATAATCCTGGTGTAACACATTGAAAAGCTCTTATCAGAGTCATGAGATATCTTTGAGCTAATATGGACTTTTGCATTTATTATGGAGCAGTCGGCAATGACAAACTCAATTTACTCAGTGGTTACACAGATGCAAGTTGGGCAGGAGATGTAGATACTCGTAAATCCACTTTCGGATTTACATTCTTCCTCAACAATGGTCCAATTTTTTGGAACAGTCACAAGCAATCTTTGATAGCTCTATGTTCCACTGAATCAGAGTATATCGCAGCCTCTCAAGCTATAAAGGAAGCAATTTGGTTGACGAATTTACTCTCAGATATCGGTCTGAATCAATATGCTCCGACGATATTATTTTGTGATAATCAAAGTGCCATTGCTTTATCAACCAACCCTAGATTTCATTTGAGGAGTAAGCACATTGAACTGAAGTATCATTTCATCAGAAGAAAAGTGATATGACAGCAGATAGTTTTACCAAAGCATTAAGTTTGGACTTACAAGTGTTTTTACACAGTCTGCAGAAATACACGGAGTTTAACAACAGTGTCGTGTTTCTCTCACTTCGGCTTTTTTGCTCTTTTTGCAAAACTGTTTCTTGTCAGGAATCTCGTTGAAAAATGCAGTGTCGTCTTTTTTGTATTTTTTGCCTGTCAGGATTTGCAAGTAGATACGCAGAGTCACATTTTTTGCTTTTTCCAAAGTGACTCAAATGTTAAGGAAATGACTTTGGCAAAGTGTGGGACAACCCTAAATCAGATTTTAAGGCACTATCAGGTTTTTCGCAAAAAGCCGACACTGTTGCATTTTTGTTACTGTGTCGCTTCTGGCTATTTTGGTTTATTTTTGCAGAAGTGACAGTTTAGTTCATTTATGCAGCCAGACTGTTTACGGCCAATTTCCATCGCTTATCAGCAATCAATGACAAGAAACCAGATGAATGTCAGTGGACACTAGCCAACTGGTAATGGCAATTGACAACCTAATTGCTTAGTATAAATAGTTGTTCATATTCATACATTTTACAATGATCAATCAATTAGCAAGTATTGTAGTTAGCTCTCTATCAAGCTTTCAAGCTTGAATGCTCTTGAGTCTAGCTCAGTCTTTTAGAGATTTATTTTAAAGTTGCTATTGCGCTATTGCTTATTAGCATAGTTGCTTATTATCAGACTTATTCTCAGTTACTCAGAGACAACTTAGAGTGCGCGGTTTCTATCCGCTATTGTCTTGCGCTCATTAGCATTTGATTTTATTTTTTTGAATCAATACTATTTCCTTATTGCGTTCAATATATGTCAAAATGCATGCATCTCTGTATTGCTTTTGTAATTGATAGAAATTGTCTAAGAATTCAATACTTCATGTTTGGCTACGTAATTACTTAGTATCTAGCGATTTCAAAGTTAGTTGCTAAAGATTGAACGTGATTTCAATCACTACTGATTTGTTCAATTTTTGATAGGCATAGTCATGCACTTGAAATAGGAAGTTTCTGCTGCTATTATCTATCCTATTTCTGATTACCGCTGCAACCCAAATTATACTGAGCTGATCAAGCGGGAGTTGCAAAAGCTGATGGATGTAGATTTCATCTATGAAATCGAGCACACGGAATGGGTATCACCGATAGTTATAGTACCCAAGAAGAACGGAAAAATGCGGATTTGTGTGAATCTGAAGGCGCTAAATGTAGTCACCAAAAAGGACCATTTTCCTTTACCATTTACGAAAAGTGTCCTCGACAGGGTAGCTGGCGCCGAGGCCTACAGTTTTCTAGACGGCTTCAACGGCTACAACCTAATGAAGATAGCCCCCCAGGACCAACACAAAACAGCATTCGCCACGGAATGGGAAACCTATGCCTATAAAGTGATGCCATTTGGACTTTGCAATGCCCCAAGCACTTTCCAACGAGTCATGTAGGTGGCATTCAAAGATTATTTGCAAAAAAATTTGGAGATTTTCTTGGACGATCTGTGCGTGCATGGACCAAATCAGAACACTTATCCAACTTGGAGAAGGTGTTACAAAAATGCCGTGAATACCAGATCTCCCTGAATCCATAAAAATGTCAATTCTGGGTGACACATGGCTTGATTCTTGGCCATATAGTGTCAAGACATGGGATCGCCACAGATCTATTTAAGATCGGGATCATTGTTGATCTACCACCCCCGAGGACGATTCGCGAGGTCTACATTTTCATGGGTCATGCTAACTATTATAGGATCTTCATTCTTGATTTTGTGGAGTTAGCCCGACCAATTTACAAACTCACAACGGATCCACATTGCAATGAGGAAGCCCTAAAGGCTTTTCAGAAGCTTAAGGACGCATTGGTTTCAGCACCAATCTTACGCCCACCCAATTGGTCCATTGAGTTCCACGTGCATACGGACGCATCGAAGTATGCAGTTGGAGCAATCTTAACCCAGCTAGGTGAACACAAAAAGGATTTTCCAATCCGATTTGCAAGCTGACAGCTCAGTGATACCATAATGAATTATTCAACCACAGAGCGGGAAGCACTGGCAATGATCTATGCGGTTAAGAAATTTTGAAACTACTTGATGGCCACACATTTTGCTTTTTATACGGACCATCAACCCTTGCTCTATCTCGTTAATAAAACTTGCAACACTGGAAGAATCACCATATGGCTACTTCTGTTGTTGGAGTTTGATTTTTGAATAGTAGTTCGCAAGGGAAAACAACATTACATGGCAAATCACGTGTCAGAATCAAAGGGAAGGAGATTGCAAACCAATTCGATGATGAGCGGGCAGATGCTACCTTATTTTACGTGGACACAGTACCAGAATGGGCGGCCGACATTGTTGAATATCTAATGTGGGGCCAACCAGAGAAATCTTTACCAAAGGTGGAACAGCAGAAATTGATCTTAAAGGCTGGACCTTATCAGTTGATTGCCGGCCAGCTGTATCGAAGAAGTCCAGATGGAATTCTTCGGCAGTGTATTCTTCCTCATGAGGCCACCCAGATCGTTTTGCTTTCACATGAAGGCATGGGTGGAGGTCATTTTGCATCTGACATTACAATTTGCAAGATCCTGCAATCATGATGTTGGTGGCCAACAATTCATAAGGATACGGAGGAATACTTGAAAAAGTGCGATGTGTGCCAAAGGGCAAGGAGACCAACGAGATTGAATTATGACTTACTACACCCGGTCTTAGCCCAATCGCCATTCAAAAAGCAAGGAGTTCACATCGGTCCAATTCACCCTACAGCAAGGAGTTCCCAGGCTCGGTACATAATCGTAGCCACAGACTGCCTCACCAAATGGGTCGAAGCCAAGGTAGTAAGAGTAGCTGATGCTAGGACCATTGCCAAGTTCCTTTAAGAAAATATCATTATATGCTTCGGATGCCAGGTGGAGCTAGTCAGCGATCGCGAAAGCCATTTTATCAACGAGACCATCAAGGTCATGTTGGAGGAATTCTTCATGATCCATAGAACCAGTACATCTTATTATCCTCGTGGTAATGGGCAAGCAAAACCAATTAATAAGATCTTGTGTAGCATGCTCATGAAAACAGTTGAAGCTAGCAGGTCGGATTGGGAACATAAGTTGCATGCTGCACTGTGGGCATTCAGAACAACATATAAAGGAAGCACTGATCAAACACCCTTCTAATTGGTATATGGTCAGGATGCTGTAATGCCAATAGAGTTTTTAGTTCCTTCATTAAGGATTGCCACCACGCAACGTCTTAATGAGTCCAAATCTCTACAACTATGCCACGAAGCTCTGCATAAACTCTGTGAAACACGCTTACTAGCGGTGCACGCACTAGCAGCTGCAAGGTTCAAGAGGGAGTGTCAGAAATGGTGAACTCCTGCAACTTTGTCGCAACACGAACATGAAGCGAAGGTCGAACGGAGAACAATTCACAAAAGTCAACGTCCCCTCGAAGGACGAATGATTCGCAAATCATTCGCGGATCGTAAACATGACTCCAGGACTACAAAACCGCAAAGCGACGCAGAACGAGAAGACACAAAGGAAATGAAAGAAACAAAGAGGAATCTTTTGCGCTATCAGCTGCCAGTTCAACGGGCTTGGAGTCGTAGACTTCACGCCCAGCTGAAACGGGTAGCAACGATGGAGAGTGACTGATTAGCTGATTAGCGTTAACTACTCTTGCAATTCTCTGTTTAGCTATCTTGTAAACTCCACACAGTGGAGATATAAACTATATTTCTAGATCAAAACATACATAGTGAGATATAGAGAGTAGAGCAGAAAACGAGAAAGAGCCACATCCAAACACACGTACGTATGAGAGATCAGGCTTTCTACCTGTCCACATTTCGTACGACGTCTTGTCTTCCAACGCTGTCGTTGTGGATCTGCTCTGTAGGTGTATAGCTGCAGCTATTGCCTCAGCCCAGAACTGACTTGGCAATTGAGCATGTGCCATCATGCATCTGGCTCCTTCGACTAGCATTCTGTTTCTTCTTTCTACAACACCATTGTATTCTAGTGTGTATGCAGGAGTGGACTGGTGTTCTATCCCCTGTTCTTCGCAAAATTTTGAAAATTCATTGCTTTTGTATTCACCTCTGTCAGATCTGAGGATCTGTATCTTCTTTGAGGTGTGTCGCTCTGCAAATGCCACGAACTTTTTGAAGGAATCAAACACTTCGGATTTTTTCTTTAGGTAGTAGATCATGGTCATCCGGTTGTAACCATCTATGAACGTCAGAAAATACCTCAAACTTGAGAGCGAATCCATTTTCATCGGTCCACAAACATCAAAGTGGACGAGCTCAAGGACTTCCTTGGCTCTTCTTTTCTCATGTGTGAATAAATTTCCATGTTGTTTGTCGTTTTGAAAGGCTTTGTAGAACTTAGTTTTGGGCCTTGATATCTTGAGACATGTGATTGTCTTTCTTGCACACATTGTCATACAGACTCTGCATGTCCAGATGATACATTCTCCTATGCCAGAACTGATCTTCATTTTCTGATGCATTTAATATGTTATCAGAGTTGCTGATTATCTTGGCCTAGTAGAGGTTTCCTTCTCTGCATCTGACCATCAGCAACTTGTTTTTTGTTTTCTCGATCATGCGGCATGTGTTGTCGTCGAACAAAATTCGAATTCCAAGATCTGCCATCTTGGAAATTGATAGCAGATCTTTTCTTAGTGAAGGCACGTAGAGTGTTCCTGATAGCTCTGCTTGCCCTGACAGTGTTTGCAGCTGCAGAGTGCCGATGCCTGAAGGCTTCAGCACCTCTATCTGCATCCTTGGATGACTCTGCAACATTTGCCTTTTTAGCTTTGTTTTTCCTTTTTGGGTTGAATCTGCAATTGTATGCAGAGTGCCCCTTCTTCTTGTAGTGCATGCAAGGTATTGCTGGATTGAACCAACATTTGTTGGCTGTATGGCCTGGTTTGTGGCAGTGATCACATGATGAAGATTGTTGATAGATCGGTATTGTTGTTGAAAAGCAATGTATCATCCACGTATAATGTGATAATGATAAAAGACTGCGGCACTGCTTTGAAGTAACGTTTGAATCTGAAGAGCTAGGTGTATAGCCGTGATCAACCACCACGTATGTAATCATTTCGAATTTTCTCTATATATACAGATGGGCGATGCTGAAAATCTTTTGCTTGAAGTTTTTATCGTTTGCTACTTCCATGCGATATTGATTCAGCACACTCGAAGCAACCTTCCTACATTCCGCTTTTACTCACGTGCGCCCATCCGCTACCAGCTATCGGTTTGGTTAAGATCAGGTATCACTTCGACGCGCTCGACCTAACTTCTGATCCTGAGTTCTCCTTCTTCACACGCTGATCCGATATTGGATACTAATGGCATGGACTAAACAAACAGCACAAGTCCACCCTGGCGAAATCTCAATCACAGGAGGGGGTCAGGGAAATGCACCACCACCGCCTCGTCCACCACCACCTCCTCCTAGGCCAAGGAGCAGAAGAAGAGACCCACCCTGGCTCAAGAATATTCGAAAGCTATAGAAGACCAATAATCTTCTGATTTTGAAAGCTCACATACAGAGATCCATCAGACAGGTTACAAGAAGTCTACATGCAGATGTGAGATGGATTGTGACGACAATAGAGGCGCTGCACACTACATATGAGGATTTTCAAGTAAAATTTTTGTCAGATACTGTTGTTGCAGCTGTCCATGCCAAGAAGGTGACCATCATGCCCAAGGATTTCAACATTGTGTTGGGGCTACGGGACACATATGACAAATTTGCAAAGTACTTTAGACCTACTCCCTCTCCTCCAAAACAAGATTCAGAGAAGAGAAAACGAAAGCAATTTCAACCATCTCGGCTTGTTTTTCGAGTACAGAGTGAGAGTATTTCAAAGAAGAGGAGGTCTCATGACCCTCCTAATAAAGTGAGGGATTTTTCAAGCCATCTCCTCTGGATGAGATCTATCTGCTAGGCAATCTCCTCCCAAGTCTCTTCCTAAGTCTCCTTCTTCTCCTCCCAGAACTCCATCTTTATCTTCTCCTGCTAAATCTTCATCTCCTAATAAAGCTCCTCCTCCTTCAACATCTCAATCTCCTCCTACCTCCACAAATATTAGTTCCCCACCTCCTATTCTAGGAAATGATTTAGATGCTTTTGTAAATGTAAAGGTAGAATCAATTTTGAATGACAATTTTTTTTGTGGTTTACATGTATTACTTCTGTCACCCCCTGCACTTGCCTTTGTAAATACTCCTCAATATGTACAGTATGACCAATAGCAGAGCCAATGCATCTGCCCACTAACAATTTTGAGCTTGAAACCTCTCAACTGGTGAGCTCCCCAAGGAAGAGGGGCAGAAAGAACAGAGCGCAGCTGCCCAGATGCAGAACTTGGGTTGTTTCCATGTATATGGATAGTGCACGCATTAAGGTGATTGGAATTGGTGGTTGTGGTAATAATGCAATCAATCGCATGGTTGGAGGCGGCCTCCAGGTACAGGATTTGTGCTTCCACCTCTATCTTTTTGGAGTACATATCTTAAAGCTTTGGGTCGTCGATATAGTTTTAAGATACTGAAGACCAATGCTGGTCTTCCCCTTACAGATAAATTAGAAAGTAGGGATAAAATGCTAGGTGACAATGTAGGAGGTGGGGCAATTCAGTACTAAATGGAGTTTTTCCAGAACCCATTATTTATAGATGTAGCATTGTTTCTCCTTCAATTTATGGCTGCATTTGATTTCTTTGATTTCAAAAGTCTGCACGATGATATGCTCCAATACGTTGGACTGAGGACTCCAATTCTCGTGCTCCCATACATAACAAAGTGAGTGTATATTTTCAGATTTTATTAAGTTGAATTTTTCATATGAATTTTGATTTCACATTGATTCTCATAAATTTATTGTTTTCTGATTGCAGTGATCATTAAAGCTTATATATGTTGTTCTTATATGTCAATGATGAGGGTGTGTGTAATCCAGTTTCTTTAAAGATGAACTCTATTACACACACACACACACACACACACACACACACACACACACACACAAAATTGCCAGGAGCCATATCCAAAAAATACTAGAACTCTTTCTAGTACCAAATGCAATAGCATATACGAAGCTGAAAATGGTTGATGCAGAGATAAAAATTTATCAAAATCGATTCGACGCGCCCTTGTAGTTATTGTTTGGTTTCTTTTCATATCGTGCGCGTTGATTCGATATTCAAACAATATTTTTTGGATATCGGTTCGACGCGCGCTTGTTCCGCTGTAAATTTTATTATAACATCCTACGCATTGATCCAATATTCCATAATGTTAAAATTTTGTTACTAAATTTCGTTTATATTGGATACTACAGTCCTTCCAGCAGGTTGATTATGTCAGCTGTGGTTGGTATACGGTATGCAATGCCAAACACTTTTTCAATTGGCTTGCACTACAAAGTGAACTTCCTAATCTGGAAGAAGTAATCTTTGATTAATAACATTTAATTGTGTTTTTATTTTTTATTTTCATAATCAAATTTCTAATAACTAATCTTTGATTAATAACATTTAACTGTGTTTATGTTTTTTTCAGTTTAAATGCCCGAAGGTCTCCCCAATGGAGATAATGCACTTTAGGCAGGAAACCATTAAGCTTGTGATCAAAAATTCATATTCAGTTGCAGTGGCAGAGTGTTCTCCACGCAAGCTACTTCCAACTGGAGAAATGGATTTAGAGATCATAGATAGCTGATACTGATAAAAAGTTTGTCTCACTTGATGTGGATGAGAGACATGTACAAATTTTTATAGAAATATATTTCTATGGTTGTTCTTACTTGTTTGTTATCATGTTATTTATTCAGGTTATGATTCATTCATCTTCAATTTTTACGGTTTTTGGCATGTTTTTTTTTCGTAGCCTTTGTCTGCCTTGCCTTTACCATGGTCTATTTTTGGATAAGTTCAGAAAGATGATCTGATCAAACCTTTGCCACAACCAATCCAAACATGCGACATAAGTTCACTTAGATTTGTTGTATCATCTTCTGAACATATCCAAATATGCCAAGACAAGGACACTGTACAGACCAAGGCAATGAAGACCAAAAATACAACCGATATATACGAGACTTCAACAAGGGCAAGCGTCGATTCGATATCTGATTGTAGTAGTCACTGGAGTTCAAGTGACTAAAGATCTCCCCAATGGAGATAATGCATTTCTTGTAGGAGACAGTGAATCTTGTTATCAAAAACTCATATTATCCAGTTGCAATTACATTGTGTTTTGCACCATGAAAATAGAGATCATAGAAATGAAAGAGCCTCATAGGAAAAGTGGTTCATAGATTTTCAAAATTGATGTATACAAAAAATTGTATTACATAATACAAAATTCTATTGTTCATAATCTATGGATCTTCAATTTCGATGGATGTTCCAATATCTTTGCATTTTATATGCTCTTCATGCCTTACTCTTATCTGCACAAGAGAAATTGCTTTAGTTAATATATTTTTTGAAACTGCATCCACAAATTCATTGGTTGTTTTCTGTATCATTTGTACATCAGTATTTGAAAATTTATCTTTTCTCAAGTATTTCACTATGTTGTCTAACTTTTTTCAAACTTCTACTTTGTGTATACGAGTAGAACCTTCTTCTTCGAAATGTTGAGTTGCTGCAATAATTTCTTTCCAAACCGTATATTGAACCTTGGATTGTTTGCCAGAATAATTTGATAAAAATCTTCGAGCTTTAGATCCTCCAATGCTCGACTTGCATGGAATATTTCTTGTTTTACCTGATAGCTTGTCATCTTTTTTTATTTTAATGTGGCCTTTATGTAAGCCTGCTTTGGACAACACATCCTCTAATCTGGAAATAGCTTCCTTCGTAGAGGCCTTCGGCTCGGAATGCCATGCAAACAAGATGTGAAGATATATTATTTTTTCTATAATACGCACCTCCGCATGCAATGTACAAATATGAACATTTCGTAGAGGAATTGGTAGTACAGGTTTCCAATCAGGATCTTCTCGATCTCTTGATATTCTTGTACTCCTTGTCATGTCTTTTGTTGTTTTCATGCAATACAAACAAGGGTGTTTAGAGTTAGCGCTATGAGATACATTGAACATACATTTTATTGTCTTCAGATCTCCTGCTAAATGTCATTCAATGTTGAAAGTGCCAATTCCATGAATATTGAGTGGAACTCCTTCTATGTGATTTTTTATGGTGGCAAGATATGATGTTCTATTATATATCCATGAGAGAATGTCATGGTCTTCTTTCATCACCTGTAAGAGAATACAAAAACGTGATTAGCCTCATAATATTAACACAGAGAAGATTTCAAAATCCATATTCAAATGATTATCTCTATTTATTATGCGAATGAACTACTATACCTGAAATGTTGCCAACCACCAAATATTATTTTCTGATTGAACACTGAAATTGAGGCCTTCTGAGTCTTCTAAATTTGAAAGTGCTCCATTCATGATCGTGAGACTGACTCTTTCCAATTTTTGTCCTTTTATAATTTCAGACTCATCTAACTTGAGAACAACTATCAACTTGTTATTGACATTCTCATTTGTAATACCGTAAAAATTTATGATGAATGTTAATAACTGATTAATGTCGATAAATAAATTGTTGGAATTGTTATAAGCTAAACTTTCTCCTTTCGAACAATACACTTCATTGATATGAGATGGATTACCAACTATTGTCTGCATACCTTGGTTTAACATGTCTTTTTTTTTTAAAGATGAAATGGTCGTGGAATTGGAAACTTTTTAATATTTACCTGTGCAAATGCCTCTTTTATCATCTTAAACATTGTTGCATACGCTTCCCTACTGATGCTAGAAAAGTCACTTGCCCCCTGAAGCAATGTAGTGTCTAATATTTTTCCAACATCCATAATGCTATTAGTAACTGAAGCCTTAATCTTTTTCATTTTGTTATTATGTAACATTGATTTCATAGATTTAGAAGTCAAGATAGAGCCTAGTGAGTTTTCAATTGAAATCTCATTGGCCAAATAGTCTTCAACAACCAATGTTGATCTGCATTGCAAACATAATGTTCATGAAAATGTCAGTAGAAATCAGGACACTCATAGTATTCACAACAGTATATAATAAGCAAATCAACAGAAAGTTGAAATGAATAAATAACAAAATTAGTGATTATGAATGAATCAAAAAGTTCAAGCAATATTCAATACCAAATAAGCTATAACTTACTTGAATGCATGGATTCGTCTTTTTCTATGACCTCCTCTGGATGATAGATCACATATATCCTTGTTTACCAGTCTTTTCCTCTTGTTGCTTCGGACCTTTCTGTTGAGCACATTCGTATATTTAACAAGAGACAAATATGAGATACGCATGGATTGATGCGTAAAGAAGTTAGAAAATGATATTATAATTACTTTATAGTTATTTTTCTCTCTCCTACATGGCATTTCTTATAGGGCCCTCTTTGGGCCCATATTTTTTCTAATGTCATCAATTTGGCCCAATCAAGTTTGAGAGCTCATATGTCACTCAACCAATAGGATTTAAAGGAGGAAAAGAAGGGGTGTTTCGCTCCCCTTCATGTTAGATTACTACTTATATGTGCCTTACACTCATTTTATGTAAGTTTTTGGAGTTATAAGATTTAAACACTATTTTGAGTCAAAATTGGTTTCTCTCTCTACTCGAGTTCTTGATTGTGGATTCTGTCTCTACCCGAGATGAAGGCATTTTCATACTTAGTTTTGTGTTGTACAAGTCTCCACACGTGTGAATGTACTTGTATGGATGATTTATGCATGGTAGAAAGTGCTCTTGCCTTAGATTGATGGAGTAGATCTTGGTTTTCAATCTATGTGTGATCTATGTGCAATCACCACGTCTTAGGAGATCAAAATCACACTTTTTGGCATTCCCACACGTGTGAAATTCACACTTTTTGGCATTCCTAGACGTGTGAAATTCAACAAGTTGCACTAGAAGCATTAGGTTGTCTTTGAAATGTTAACCACCTAGTAACTTGCAATCCCTTACAACAAAGATCCAAGGTTGCTTGAAACTTAATGATATAACTCAATTACTCGAAAGTTGTGTGATCTTGTGTAAATATCATGTATTCCTACCCTCTCTAGTAAGCTTGCTTCCAATCGCTACAATAAGCATTGTGCTTTTTCATTTCTAGAAAGCTAAATCATAATTTGGTCTCTAATAATAATGCCATGTCAAACCATCTCCATGCCATATTCATTTAAGTACTATGATTTGTCCTTCACACAAAGCAATAGAAATCTTGATTTATTCAAGAATTTATACACCCTAAAGCTCTGCAAGAATGAAGTAATTTGCTAGAATGATTTGTTTCTAACTTTACACAATCTACTGGATATGATGATCCCCACAAATTATAGTGATAAATAAAAAAACTGAAGATGCAAAGGTAAATGATGCCTAATATGCTATTTGGAAATCACCAAGTAGTTAAGGCACTTCAACATTTTGAGTGTTTGATATGACCTTTAAGAATTGTTTTCCTTCTTGAAAACTACTTGGGAGTTAATGAATATATCATATTCGTTCTTTTGATGGTGTATACAAACAACATGTGGCACATAGATAGACTTGGGTCTTTGGGAATAAATATCCAGCTTCGATGGATTATACAATTGTAGAGACTGTGGGAAAGCAGAAGCAAGAAACTTCAGAAATGCAATGCCAACGCCTAAAAGCCATGCTACTTGTATAGTGGCAGAGCAGGAAAGGCTGACCTTTCATGCTGTACCTGTAATGAGATTAGTGTTTTACTAGTTGAACCCATGTCACAAGTGGGATGATAGGGGCCATAAAATCCTCAAAGATCTTCTACTGAGCTCATAAAATAAAGCACCGTGGCATGTTGACGAAAATTCTGATATCAGGACAATCTGGAGCTCTCAGACTTGAAAATTATAAGGAACCCACCATAATGCCTAAAGCATTGTTGATCACTTTCAAGGGGAGAGAGAGAGAGAGAGAGAGAGAGAGAGAGAGAGAGAGAGAGAGAGAGAGAGAGACAGACACACACACACAACCAGGAAATGGACCAGCTACTGTAAGATCATTGTTTGAAACATTAAAACACTAAAAATATACTAAATCTCATCCACTAAAAATCATACAAGGTTCCAGACAGCATCATTTCCAAGTGCCAGACATGAAATTATTTACAAAACTTGTCTGATACATCCCAGAAATCTGTTTGATTGAATTTGTCAATACAATCTGCTGGAACTTTGTTGTCATTGCAGCTCTGAAAAGTCCAAAGGGCTTCAATTTTCTATTTGCTTTGACTATTTTGAATCCTACAAATGCAATGAGACTCACCTTTACAGCAGTCTTTAGTAAGTACTTGGACTAAGTTTGTCAGTAGTTCCATATATCTGCCATGGCACAAGCCTTTGAAAGGTTTCGAAACAGGTTTAAAACGTTGTTTTTGAAGCTTGCAAGCTCCTTCGCCTGATGTAAGTGGTCAGAAAGTTGAAGGACAGATTCAGCTTCTTGAATAAGATAACTAATACGGTCAATAGCCAGCATGCATCATTTTTTACTGAAGTTAGATCCAATATCTGTTGAACTGCAATCCAAGCTCCATCCTACCAGCCCAGTACACAGTTTTGAATTCTCATAACCAGCCACCATTGCTTTAAGCAGTGACTTGTTAAATAGCATGACGTTTCTTAATGTCAGTTGCCACATTCCAAGCTATTCAAGCTTAGAAGAGGAAGTTACCATCAGTTGTACCAGTGTTAAAACCCAAGATTTTTGGGTTCAAATATAAAACAATTGACCTCTCATCACCAAAAAATTGTGCAATTATGATTTGTGAATCAGATTGCAGCATCCAAGGAAGGTTCAAATATGAACACACGATCCCAAACAAGCTGGTGACCAACAAGCGATGCTAGGTGATGTCGACCAACTTTTAGCTTGCACTCTGGTAACAACTTCCACAAATTGAGAGAAAAGTCATACATAACAACTGAGCTTGCTGCACTTGCACTGGTAAAATAGATTAAATCTCCTTTTCCGATTGATCTGAACTTAGAGAACACATTTCTCTGAAGAAACAGCTTGCGCATGTCTTCAGGCATTCTTGCCACTTCTTTCCATTGCATTTCCTTGTGGTCTAACTCCCAGATGCAAAAGCTATCAGGACTAAATTCCTTCCGTCCCGCTTTTCGCAGCCCTCCTACCATCAATACATGCCCATGATGCTCCACAAGGTATGGTGTGAGAACAGAGCTATTGATGGGAGCTTTGAGCTGAACCCAAACCTCTTCTTCCACACTATACACTATCACACTAGGCGGCAGGAAAGCTCTGCAGTATAGATTACCATTGCAGAAAGGCTTTCCTGAGTAAGGTTGAAACAAGGTTGCTTTAGAATCTCCTTTCAAAGGCAGGTTCCCTACCAGCTTCCATGAATTGTTAATTGAACTGTAGACCTCTGTAGTAGGATCCCTTCCTGTAGAGTATCCTGCCACAACAAGTTTATATGTGTTCTTATTTGGATCCACAACCAGAGCTTGCATGCAAGGGCTTCGGTAGGTAGAGCGGTAATGGAGAGGAGGTGGCAATTCTCTGCAGCATTTTGTAACAGGATTACAAATCAGATAGGACACAATGCCCATCTTTCTAACCCTAAAGCAGAGTAGGCCCCCGGCTGACGCAACCAAAGAGGCATCCAGACCTGGAGGCATATAGGGGAGAGGAATTCTGCACCATTTTTCTAAGACAGGATCAAAAGTGACTAAATGTTCGGTGCGACCAACGGTGAGATGGAAGAGGAAGTATGGCTTGTTCGGTGCGTTTAGTCTGCGCAAATAGCTGAAATAACTCGACTGGATCAACGACTTCCAACGCTTGCAAACTCCTCGCATTTGAAGTATTGCAAAAGCCGGCAACCTCGCAAGGATTTTCTCAACTAAATCCTGCGGCAGGTTGCACCAGATGTCTGCATCCATATGTCAATATATCTCAACCTTGTCCTCTCCAAATTAGAGCATATACCAAAGAAGGCTTATGGCCACTCTTATGGAAGACAATCAAAATTGTGGCCGGAACCAATTGAAAGAAAGTCCTTCTTTTTTACAGGAAGCACATGCACATAAAGAAGGACAGAGCAACTACATGCACCATGGAACATAAGGATCACAATCTAGATTGCGTCTTCATTAAAATAGAAAAAGCTCTGGAAAAGGTAGAAAATTCTCGGCTCTATAAGGGCATACCTGCAGGTCAACAGATTTAAGGACTAGCCATGACAAGGACTGATCAAGGAGCAAATATATGCTCCTTTGAGGAACTGATTTCACATCACCATCAGATGACTTGGCAAGAAAGGGCGAAACCTAAACTTTGCACTCTAGCAATGTCAACTAAGCACTGTCAACAGTGGACCATGCAGGATGCAAGTAATTTTCATCAAAATTCTGAAATTTACTTACCTGAAGCATAGTTCAAGATTTCATCCATAATCTCACACTTCATGCACACATAAATCTGCGATCCCCTGCATCTCGGGTAAGCCCTGAATCGGCCAAAGCATTTCATGGCTTTTCCTTATGACGCCCCAAGCAGCAAGGCTCATGATGGTTTCAAAAAAGCAGTCTGCATTCCAGATCAGCCCAACGTGGAAGATCTCTTCGGATCCAAATTCACGCAAAAGCAAAAGCTCATCCATTCCCCTCCAAACTGGGAAAGGATCATCAACCTCCATCTATGAATACAATTCTTCGTCTAAATCTTTCAAATCAATGAACCCAAGCACGAAATAGTAAAACAAATCTATTGTTAGCACAAATTTACGAAAAGCGCAATGGCGACGAGCAAAGATTGATGGGTCGATCGCGATCCAGCGAGCTACCAAACAAACGAGATCCAGAGAGAGAGAGAGAGAGAGAGAGAGAGAGAGAGAGGGAGAGAAAAGTCTCGTATGTGGATTAGTATCTAAACTCACCTTAATCTAAAAGTCTCGTATGTGCATTAGTACCTAAACTCACCTTAATCCCAGGGCGTAATCAGGATCAATATTTGCAGTTATGTTAATCACAGACTAGTGCTTATCCGAATGGTGACTCTTCATATCTCTTTAGTGGAATCTCTTTTGGTTAGTTTTTGGAAGCATTTGAGAATTTGGGAACTATTTGTTTGTTAAGGTTATCCTACTTGTATTTTTTGTCGAGATTGGCTCATTTGGTAGCTTGGCATGCAAACTTTCTTTGGTCCCAGGGTAATGATACCAAGAAGCAATCAAAGGGTGTGTTGGCTCACACCCACCTAGGTTTCATTCTCTATGATGCCACGGGTTGCTGATACCAAGAAGCAGAAAAGGGTGTGTTGTGGTTAAGATGTTTTTAGCTTTGGTGCAGCAATTGTACGCTATTGTGAGCATTTGCTGAAAGGTGCAATGTCGCTCCCATGTGAGTTTGGGGATTAGAACAAGTTTTTTTATTTTAACTTTTAGTTGAATTGGCCTTCAAAAAGCAAACGTAGTGAAATAGCATGCATGAGCTATGTTGGTTTTGGCTATAACCAAAAGGGGGGGAGAGAGAGAGAGAGAGACTTAAAGCAATCTCTCTCAGTATGGAGCAATCTTGTCACGACTTAAAGCACTACTTTCAGATTCGAAGCACACAGAACTTAAGTTTATGACTCATATTACATGCTTACGTACATGACAATATGATGTGCCTCAAGACTTTGAGAGCTTTCGTACTAGTATTCTAACTACTAATGTGATTGTGCATGTTCTAGATTAACTTTATGTACATGCGCACTCATTTCGATATGTCATTTGCTTTGACATCCATATGTATAATCATGTGTTACATGAAAATGCATGAGTGAATGTTGAACTATAAAAGAATTGTGTAGAAAGATGGTAACGTAAGGCTTGTTCTTATAGTTTAATAATAACCCTGATTTTATAGTTTAATAGGTGATTGTCCTACAATGAACCTATGGATTCAATCATTTGATGAACTAAAACGAGTTGATTACCATGATGAGTAACCAAAAAAGGAAAGGGTCGAACTTCCCAGGATAATTGCATGATGAAGCCTATCTTGATATAGGTAGGCAAAAGTCTTAATTAATGAGTTGAATTGCCTACATAACAAGGATCTGCTATTTAAAGACAAATGTCTCAAAGTGAAGCTTTCCAAATTGGTATTGATGACAAAGAAACCTCGATATTGGCTAGAGGCCTTGTGACCAAGGCTCACAAGAAAACCCAAGAAAGGTTAGACTCATGTTACAAGAAAAGTGTTACGGCCATTTCATCGTCCAATAGATCATGAGAAAACAAAACAAAGATGGATGAATACTACTAACTTTATTCATCATTTATAGTAGTGAGAGCATAAATCACAATGGAGGGAAGAGATCACAAACACACAACATTAACCATTACAACTATACACTCTCATTATCAAAATTGGTGGTATACACATCGTGTGAATGATTGGGTTCACAAAGGTTCATGGCAATACCTAGACTGTCTAACTTGACAACTAAAGTCTATAATAAATTAATATTACACTTATATATGTTTGTCAAATTTGTTACTACATTTTCTAGTACTCCCTCTTAATTGATAAGCTTGTTCAACTAGTTTTAGCATGGACTTTGATAACACTCCAACACCTCCTTTGCCATGACTTGCTCCCTCACAAAATGTTGACATATCACTTCAATATGACATGAAGAATCACATAGAATGTAAATGAAATGATTCCTCCATGATATCAACTTTGAACTCTCTGGAAAAATACATCAAACAAACAATAAATGTGAGTGACCAACATTTGCTTTCTTGTCAGTTAATAATCTATATGTGTCATAGCAAAAATGGCCTTTTGGGTTACTGTGAGAATTTGATGCTCTATGGGAATGCACATTCAATGCAAAGAATACATTATTTGGAAGAGGAATCAAGGAAAATATCAAAGGAGTGCGAAGAAAAATCTACAAAGATGAAAACTTGTTTGGATGAAAATGAGATGCTCAAGAAGGGGATCCAAAGGTTTTGCATCATTATACAACTAGTAATTATGAGATAAAAACGGCATTTCAATCCATGCATATCTCATATTTGTCTCTTGTTAAAGATATGAATGTGCTCAACAGAAAGGTCCAAAGCAACAAGAGGAAAAGACTAGTAAACAAGGATATATGTGATCTATCATCCGGAGGAGGTCATAGAAAAAGACGAATCTGTGCATTCAAGTAAGTTATAGCTTATTTGGTATTGAATATTGCTTGAACTTTTTGATTCATTCATAATCACTAATTTTGTTATTTATTCATTTCAACTTTCTGTTTGATTTGCTTATTATATACTGTTATGAATACTATGAGTGTCCTAATTTCTACTGACATTTTCATGAACATTATGTTTGCAATGCAGATCAACATTGGTTGTTGAAGACCATTTGGCCGATGAGATTTCAATTGGAAACTCATTAGGCTCTATCTTGACTTCTAAATCTATGAAATCAATGTTAAATAATAAAAAAGATTAAGGGAGTCAGTTGCTGATAGCATTATGGATGAAGTTGGAAAAATATTAGACACTACATTGTTTCAGGGGGCATGTGACTTTTCTAGCATTAGTAGGGAAGCATATGCAACAATGTTTAAGATGATAAAGAGGCATTTGCACAGGTAAATATTAAAAAGTTTCCAATCCCACGTCCATTTCTTTAAAAAAAAAAAAGACATGTTAAACCATGGTATGCAGACAATAGTTGGTAATCCATCTCATATCAATGAAGTGTATTGCTCGAAAGGAGAAAGTCTAGCATATAACAATTCCAACAATTTATCTATTGACATTAATCAGTTATTAACATTCATCACAAGAACACATGTAGCAAATATCCACGCAAATATTCACGCACAATACAAAGGAGGACGCGTGGGCAAAAAAAATTTCGCGTGGATATACGCGTGGATACGAACGCATGGATAATCCACGCGTGGATGCTCCACGCAAATGTCATTTCCGGCAGCAGAGCGGCCGGATGTCGTGAAATTCAAAATGCGTGGATTATCCACGCCAAGTCCGACTACCGGCAGCCGGGCAAACCTCCGACACCCGAAGCCGGATATAGGAATTCTAATTTTGTGTAAAGGGCTCGGCTTTTGCGTGGATATTGCATGGATAATTATCCACGTGTGGATTATCCACGCAAAATTTGCTTTATCCACGTGAAATCCAGAGAATTGGGGCCGTGGATACCGCGTGGATAAAAAAAAATTATATCCACGCGGATAGGTTTCAAGATTTTGCGTGGATAAAGCAAATTTTGACCAAAAAAAAATCATTTGGCGCGAACCAAAATGTGGTTCGCTCCTAAACTAGAGGTGACTTTCTTTTTTTTGTGTTGTGTGAGAGAGAGAGAGAGAGAGAGAAAGAGAGAGTATAGATGGGAGTGAGAATGAGATGAGGATGAATGTGAGTGAGAAGATTGATAGTGTTTAGGATTTTTAGTTCATTGATGGATGTTAATAGTATGTGTTTTGTGATCATAAGTTTTAAGATCTTTTTTGTTTGTGATGTAGGTTTGGATATGAAAAATGAAAAATGAGCTTTCATTGCAAATGATTCAAAGATCAAGTGCATGCAAAAGGAAAAGCAAAGATTGCAAAACAATGGAGATACAATAGTAAAGGTAAATTCACATTTATTTTGATTCATTTGATATTTAGTTGATAACTTAATGTGTTATCTATTGATGCATTATATTGTGGTTTCCATTACTTTCTATTGTGCATTCTAGCATGCAAATCATGTGTTAAAATAGATACATTGCATTGAATTCATCAATGGATACATTTGCATTGCATAGATGTGCATTAAATAGACTATACATTGCATTGAATACATCAGTAGATACATTTGCAATCAATAGATGTGCATTCAATAGATGTGCATTCAATAGACTATACATTTGCATTCATGAATTAAAAAATATATGCATTCAAAAATTTTGCAAGGATGATGTGATGCCAAAACATTATATTGATTGATTTTAAAAAAAGTACATTGATGAGAGAATAAATTCTCTCTTCCTACATTGCCTTCTACAAGGCCTTACATTTAATTTAAAAACCTCTACTCATCATCACTTCCTCCCTCCTCACCTCCTTCATCTTGTAGGTGTATTTTGGTGTCCACATCTTCAAACTCCCCTTCGCTCTCATTCACGTACTCTTCCACGTTCTCTTCCACATTTTTCACATTTTCTTCCACATCATGAATACTTGAAGCTGTAGAGCCTCTCTACAAAATAGAATCAAAGATTTAATTAAATTGAGATTAAACTTACTTGTAAACCACAAAGTAAACAATCACAAAACAATAAAGGTTAAGAGTTTACGATTGGAAACAATCCATGGGATTCCATAAAAGCCTTAAGGCCAGCATATCCATGATTGTAACCTTGCTTGTACTCCGCGGCGGTCATGTGTCTTCCAAAATCACTAAGCTACATTCAACAAAAAAACATAGTTTAGCAATACAACATAGTTTAGCAATAAAAAAACATTAACAATCTCACTACAAAAATAGAATCATACTAAAAACTATTGAACTTACAAATTGGGCATATCCATGATCGTAACCTTGCTTGTACTCCGCGGCGGTCATGTGTCTTCCAAAATCACTAAGCTACATTCAACAGAAAAACATAGTTTAGCAATTAAAAAACATTAACAATCTCACTACAAAAATAGAATCATACTAAAAACTATTGCCCCTTCCTCCCGATCCCAAGTGACTTTGGCCATGTTTTAAGAGCTTCTCGGCAACGGCCCTACGTTGTTGTTCATACTTTTGGGGATTGTTTTGCAACAATTCCCCTTTCACCTTCCTCCAATCCCTTTTGGAGCACCATCCAGGCTTCGTGGGATTCTTGGGATTCCTCACGACTCTTCTCATCAATTGCCTTTTGTTTCGAATCCAAAGGCACATTGTATTCAAGGCCCAAGTCCTACTAAAAGCATTGGATTGAGGGAATTTAGAATATAAAGTCTCTATTATTTTATTTTTGTCTTCAAGCGATTGGGAGGACCAATCGACCAAAATATAAAGCAACCAAATCACGTAAACGGGCATGAACTACATTGTCACGCGTATTTTTCCACGTGGATTAAGATCATAATACACACTACACGATTCTTGGGAAGGGGCGTCTTCGGAAGCTCTTCTCTCGGATGATTCATCCGAAGAAGATAACACAAGATTTTTGATTCTATCTCTTTGTTGAGGAGATAGATTCTCAAACCACTCTTGATTATATTCTTCGGGCTCCTCATGAGCTCTTCTCCTAGATGGTCTCCCACTTGACCTTCCACTTGACCTACCACTTGAAGACATTGTATCAAAGAAAAACTTTAAAAGTTAGAAAGTAGTGGAGAATGGATGTGAAAGAGTATTGAAGACTTTTAAGCAATGACAAGAAAGCAATAGATTAATAGTAAGCAAGAACAAACAAGATCAATAGAGCAAGCAATAGCAAGAGCAAGATCACTAGCAATGAAGAGCAACCAAAAGCAAGCAAGCAAGATCTATAGAGCTTAGAAGAGTAATAGCAAGCAAGAGCACTAAACACTAGATTAGAAAACCTATAAAACTTGAAAGCAAAAGAAGAGGAGCAAGAATGCTGGCGAGAATGCTATTTTATTGGCATTCAAGCTTCGCATGGATTATCCACGCAGAAGTTATCCACACGTGGATAATCCACGCGATATCCACGTGTGGATGTTCCACGCGGTTTTCTTTCCCTCTCTTGGCACGTGAGAGGGTCCCCCACATGGGCTTGCATGCTTCAAATGTCATTCAATATTCTCATAATATTTTCTAGATTTTATGAGAATATTTTATTGTAGGATTTTATATAAAATATATTTTTTAATTTGATGGAATATAGGAAAATCAATTCAAAGATCATTATGGTAGTATTTAATTGTTAAGACTAGTTTTATATTGTTATAAATTTTATTTTTCTTGAGATTTGACATACAAGACAAAATCATGAGATAAGAAATAGTACATATTATTATTAAAGAAGTAATTTGACAAGTTTTTAAGATTTTATGACATAATATTTTTGTCAAATCAGTGATGTCATAAAACATTTAGTTTATTAATAATCTAGGTGTCATAGATTTGATATAATTTGATGACATAATTATATGGTCAAATAGAAAAATTTTGCTTTTGTCATGTGGCCTCTTAAATGGTTGCATGGGGTCATTTAGATTCATGATCAAAAGTATTTATGTTATATTGAGGACCTTAGTGATATGTGACCTATATGATAAATCTTTTTAATTGTTGGTGTGTGACCTATATAACCTTATATGAAATCATAGTAATTAGTTGAAATATCATGTAGCATTGTAATAAAGATGTTGATCAATGGTGTGCTATCTAGTATATGATTTCTTGCATACAAAGCAACCATAGATAGAAAGGACAAATGCATATTGCTCGTCATGAGATACCATGGCACACTAGGCCAATTCAAAGAGATTTATCTTTAACTAACTCGAACCAAGTATTAATTAATCAAATGAGTGATTGAGTGGGAAATGAATCAATTGAGTATATGACTGATTGTTTGATTTTGATCGTTCCATCTTGAAAGAAAGATCGAGTGAGATCATCACTCATCTTAGACAAGAGTTCAAACTGAGAGATTCGAACATTGACTGCTATGTGGTCTTTAAATTAGTTGAGATAGGCCTGCGCGCACTATCTACCGATGTCTAACATTTGTCAATAGGAACCTCATTTTGATTGCTCGTCATGTATTGGCCCACCCAAGCAATTTTCTTGATAGCAATGTTACTAGAATATTATATTTACATTAAGCATAAGTAGAATATACATGGATTAGATGTTGGCATGCCTTTAACAAATTTTATTATATTTGTTCTGTACATACGGTCTCAGAATGATTACTTATGATGTGGTATAAATTAGCTGGCTACAGTGTGTATATGTCATCAACGATGTCATCATCATCAGATAGCGATTCATCTCATGATTGCAACAGCAGGTATATATTGTTATTGATATTGACATCAATTGCACTTTATTTGTTATTTGAATATGCGTGTATAATTTTTCTTGCAAATTTATTCTTACAATGACATTTGATTGGAATTATTGATTCTAGGGAAATTATCGTACATCCACGTGATTTAGAGAAAGAAAAAAGAATTGAGCTCTATCACAGAAAAAGGGAGCAAACAAGACTAAAGTACAATGAACAACTATTGATTGGTTCGTCTTCAAGCTCTTCCATCAGTCGACGTAGACCGCCTATTGATCCATCACATGTATGTATATTGATTTATGTCATAATTTCTTTATTTGTAATAGTGATGTACTCCGATTTGCTCTTTGGATATAGTATATTGCTCTTTGGAAAGCCAAGACACCACTCCATCACAAATGAAGGTTGAAAATGCACTAAATGTACAAAGACTATTTTGTCAATTTTTGTCACATGTTACAATTCATCACATGTTAGAATTTGTCAATTTTCACTTGAATGACACTGAAAGAATCTGTGCAATTTGCAATTGGATTATTGGACCAATTTCAACCAGAATATGATGAGAGGATACCATGTACATGCACACAATGCAAAGGCCTTAGGATTCGGACAAGGAGGATTGTCAACGATCATATTTGGGCCAATGGAGTGCACACAGAGAATCCAAGAGTACGAGAGGTAAACTCTCTAAAGTGTTTTTTGGAAATGCTTTAATCTTTGAGCCTTATGACACTTCAAGTATAGTTTGGCCAATAAATATTGAGCGATAGGATGAGTGCCACGATACTTTGAAGTTAATCTCTCACTTGCTTCTAGAAGGAAAAATCCAAATAGAATATTTAGATGAAGTTAATCTCTCACTTGCTTCTAAAGGAGAAATCCAAATAGAATGATTAGATGAAGTTAATCTCTCACTTGTTTCTAAAAGAAAAACTTGATTTCCATATTCCATCACCCATAATAGACTCATTCACGTCCGAGAGAGAGAGAGAGAGAGAGAGAGAGAGAGAGAGAGAGAGAGAGAGAGAGAGAGAGAGAGAGAGAGAGAGAGAGAGAGAGAGAGAGAGAGAGAGAGAGAGAGAGAGAGAGAAACTGATACATCTAACATTTTCAACTTTTGCAGAAGAAGGACCATAAGTTGGTTTCAAGAAAAAGAGTTGCAAGAGAAATCGAGAATATTATTGAGGATAAATCACATGAATATTGATTTTGGATCATCATTGGCCCTAGATGATGCTCTTGTTGATGATGACCCCTTGCATGATATAATTAGTTCATCAGTGCCTTGTGATTCAATCCATGTCTCCAAATCTCTAGAACGTTCTTACCACCCAACCACACCTATCCTAGATGTTGCACATGAGTCCTCCACGATACTCCACGTGGATTCCACAAATTTGACCACTTCTTTAAAAAAAGAGAACACGTCTTGGACGTATTATGACTAGTCTGAAAGATAATTGCAAATTACTACGCACTGTTGATGTGTCAAAAGACATTCTAGGTTCTTTGTCTGACCTTCCTCTTCCACCTAGCTTGCAACCATTAGTAAAAACCCTAAACCCTAAACCCTAAACCATTAAATGGAACACCATTTACATATTGGGGTGGAATGTACATGATCATGCCTAGTGAACACTTTCATGAGGCTGGTTTGGGCCTTTTTGCATTGAGTAGTATTGAGGTCCCTTTAAATAGTGTTGTGACATTGATGCCATATGCAAGACTTCAATACAATTGGGGTGATTGGCATGCTTTGTGTCGTCACCAATGGAGGATGCAAGTATATGGCTTGAATTCAAATGCTTGTTCTTTAAAGGAGCAACGCATGCAAGGAGGCAACATCTCAAGGGCAAATTGTACATACATTGATGGACATCCAGATGTGCATGGAAACATTGCTGCATATATAAATAGTTCCATTGGCCACCCTCTATTGACGAATTGTGATTTTGAAGAATGCACCAATGGAAAAGAAGAATATTTTAGTAGAATGTAAAGGGCACTTATGTAATGGTCTGTGCCACTAGATCTATCAGGTTTGGGGAGGAATTGTTCATCAAGTATAGTTTCAACCGTCCTCTACCCAAATGTTTGCAAAAGACAATAAGTCAAATGTGAAGATATAAATTTTGTTGATATGTAGAGATGTATAGTCCATGCATCTTGATTGTATTTGGTTTGTGTCATTGAATATGTCAAATGTTAGGAGCATTATTCGTCATTTGCCTAGATGTTTACATAAGATAATAAGTGAAAGCTAATGAATGTATAATTCATAAATATGTAAATATTTAGAAACGTGCAGTTCTTTGAGTTCATTGAATGTTAACAAGTTGAAAAGACAAATTTGTCTAATAGATACATTGGTATGTTCATACTTTTTAAACTAAGAGGTAATTTATATTCATATGCAACATTTAGATCTATCAAGTATTGGGAGGAAATGTTTATGAAGCATTGTTTCAACCTACTTCTTGTTATTTTGATATATAGGATTCTTCATCCTCATTTAGTGTTGGAGACAATAATCCTTGTAATGGTCAACATAGACGACGAATGCAATGCAACGGTCCTCATATAAAGCAATTACCTCATCATCTACGTCAAGGCTTAAAAGAAATGATGGAAATTGATGAGCGCATTAATCAAGAGACTAATGCATCTGAATCTAGCTCATCTAGATCTACTTCTTCGCAAACAAGTTCCAACGATGAAAATGAGCTTCCAATGAATGATGAATTTGAAGTCATGGGAGACATGTTGAATGATATGTATGAGAACAATAGTGCAACTAGACACAATGAACAAGATGAGGAGGCACTTTTGTCTAAAAAAGAAAAGAAATTGCGAGAAGAATCAAAGACCGCATTGTATCTTGGAGCAAAGACATCGCGTTTGGCGACTTCTCTACTTCTATTAAATCTTCAAGCCAAATATAGATGGAGTGACCAAAGCCTCACATCATTATTTGAGTAAAATAAATTTCATCTACTTGTCATTTTTGCTTTGAAACAAAATTTACAATTTGAACATCGAGTGATAATTTTTTTACAATGACTTCTTTTGTCATGTACATACTATTGAAAAACAAAATTCTCCTAGAAGGCAATGTCATGCCTGAGACAAGAGATGAGGCACGAAAGATGTTGTCTAACATCAAGATGGACTACAAGCAATATCATGCATGTCCAAAAGATTGTATTTTATATCGAGGAAGGTACGAATCACTCAAGAAATGTCCCATTTGTGATACTCCTCGATATAGAGATGATTTGCAAGGGGCAACCACTCCGTGCAAAGTTTTACGACATTTTGCAGTAATTCCACGATTGCAACGTTTACTTTGTTGTAAATCTCTTGCACAACTTATGGACTGGCATACACACCATACCTCTACGGATGGGATGATGAGAGTACCTTCAGATTCACCCGCATGGAAACACATCAACAAAGAGTATCCAAGCTTTGCCAATGAGTCAAGAAATGTGAGATTTGGTCTTGCAACAGATGGTGTGAACCCCTTTGGTGTACGAACAACTACATGGTCCATTTGGCCTGTTTGCTTGGTAAATTATAATATTCCTCCTTGGTTGAGTACAAAAAAGGGACACATTATGTTGGCACTTTTAATTCATGGCCAACGCAAGGTTAAGAACATGGATGTGTATCTTGAGCCGCTTATTGACGAGTTGGAAGATTTGTGGAAGGGGATAAAAGCATATGACATCACTACATGCCATTGTCTTGTGGACAATGCATGACTATCCAGGATTAAGTGAATGCTCAAGTAATCAGTCAAACAATGTCTATCTTGTGTACATAGGAGTTTGTTTATAGTTACATACAACTAGTAATTCTTGACATTTACATGATATACTACAATGCTTATAATTATTCTTTGACATATACTTTTTTTAATAGTGATTGATAGTATCCATTTGTTGGGCAGGCTTTCAAACGGCTGGAAAAAATGCTTTTTTTTTGTGCGGGCCAAATCTTGTGGGAAGATACTCTTATAGTCTCAAAAAAGTGGTTTATAAAAATCATCGTAAATACTTGCATGAAGGCCATCCATTCAGAGACACTCATAGAAGAGGTTTTGGAGGAAGAGTTGAGAGAGAGATGCCTCCAAAGAGGATGTCTGTGAAAGATTGGCGAAAACTATGGGAGGAATCTCAAGCAAAGCCAATCGATGGTATGAAAAGATTATCTATATTTCATCGTTTGGAATATTGAAATAACCTTTTGATTAATCACCTACTTGATCCCATGCACATGTTTAAAAATGTGGGTGAATCTATTTGGAAACACTTGATTGGTGAAAAAGATACCATTGCTGCAAGGCACGATCTAAAAGAATCAAACACCAAAAAAGAATATTGGATAAAGGATGGTGAAGATCATGCTCCAAAAGTACCTTGGACATTCACTAAGGAGGAGCTTAACCATGTGCACTCCATTATTCATGACATTAGAACACCAACTGGTTTTGCCCATTCTCTACGGTCATCATTCACAGTGGATGGAAAGTTGCAAGGTCTCAAATCTCATGATTGGCTAAAGATAATTCAATTCATCTATCCATTGTCAATTCGTGGATGCTTGTCAAAAGATATTTGTGAGACCATATACAAACTATCAATCATTGTCAGGCATTTACATGTACTTGGTGCATTTTTTTATTTAACATTTATTGATTGGAAATTCAAATAGACATAAAATGGATTGAATATGTTGCAAATGGATGTGTTCAAAAGAAATCCGTGAGCTGGATCTTCGCAAGAGACATGAGGACACTAGGTATAAGTGCATAAATTATCTTTTGCATGTGTATTTAAACTAAATCAATTGATACATGAACTCATTCAATAAAACACTTATTTTTAACCATTGTGACTTTTTAGGTGGATGTTCTTTATGGAAAGGTACATGAAAGTCTTACAAGATTTTTGCGTCAAAAGGCAAGGCCTGAAGGTAGCATGTCAGAGGGATGGTTAGTACATGAATCTCTCTTTTATGTTACTGAAATTTTGCACCAACTACATCCATCTGCTCCACTATTGTGGTGTGATGAGAAAGCCAAAGAAGTAACTAGTGAAAGACCTCAAGGGATGGGAAAGGTCCATAGGTTGGCACCCTTCCAACGAGAAAAAATTTCTACATTCATGCTTTATAATTGTGGAGTTATGGATAAAAGGTTAGACCTATATGAAGAAGAAGAAAAAAAGAGGGCCTTGTCTAGGAAGCGCCAACGACAGAATAGAGGTAGACACATGGCCTCAAGTTCACATGATCTTGAGCCATTGCCCAAGCAATGCACCATAGAGTGGATGCATGACACACTACAAAAAGCAACGAAAGAGGGACAAAAAAAATCAAACGCAGAATGGGACTTTGCAAGAGGATGTGAATGGAAGGTATTATTCTTTAGATACTTTATTATTAAAACATTCTTGTTTATAACAATATTTGTTTAATCATTTTGAAACACCATGTTCATTTACAATGATTATTCATGAAATTCATGTTTGTCATGTGACAGTGCAAAATGTATAATGCTATATGGGCTTTTGGTTTTCACTTTCGTGTTGAAAGGATTGATAACAAGAGACGCACACACAATTGTGGTGTAATAGCATCTTTCCAACAAGAAAGTCAAAGCAGTGCACGAGATCGGAATTCCATCTCAAGAGATATAGAATACGTAGGAGCTATACAAAATATTTATGATTTGTCATTTGGTAAGTGGACACTATTTTTTATTTGATGTGAAATGGTTCAAGGTAGTTTGTAGAGGGCCAAATGCAACCGTAAAATCGGATCCAAGTGGATTTTTTGCGATTGATTCATCAAAAACATTGAGCATGGAGTCCTTTGACACATTGGTGTTGTCTCGTCACTGTGAGCAGGTGCACATGCTATGCTATAATATTTTTCATTTTATTGCAAGTGACTTCAGTATTTGAGTTTTCGATATGTTCTAAAATAGTGATTTTTGCAGGTGTTTTTTCAACCAGATCAACTAAACAAGATATGGTGATTTGTAGCTCAAGTTGAACCACGTTCACGACGAGTATTTGAGGGTGCAAATGTTAAGAATGAAATGGAAAACCTTCATTTTAACTATGAGATTGAACTACCTAGAGATGTAGTAAATCGTCAAACCATACTTGAAGCACCCACTTCCATAGATGTTGAGAATAGAAATTCTAATAGTCAGGATGATGAAATAATTTTTGAAAGTGAGAGTGATGATGAAAATCATCTAAGAGGAGATGAATTGCAAGATGCTGTCGCTGATGAAATTTATTCTTGTAATTCTGAATAAAAATTGATTATTGCAATTCGGAATGAGTTTGATTCTTGCAATGCTTTCAAATGATCGTTATTTAGCCAAAATAGAGTCTCATTTATGGTCAAGTAAGTGAAAAGAATAGACATAGTTTGACTTCAATCCCATTTTTTTTGGAGATAATGTCGGTGAAGATAGATGTATGGCTTCATGTTCCAAGAAAATTCTCATTTTAAACAAAAAATGTTACAAAGACAGTAAATCACTAAAAGCATGTGAGTTAATGAAATCACCACCACAAACTATGACAAAATCAAGTGTTTCATCATAGCCAATCCCCTTGAATTGAGCATATCCATTGGTAGCTAGTCTTGTTTTATAATTGTTCACACTACCATCTTGATTAAGCTTGATCTTAAAGACCCATTTGCAAACAGTAACATTTTGTATCTTTGATGGAAGATCAATAATTTTACAAGTATCTCAAACAATGCATCATATACTCACTTTTCATTACATCAAATCACTCTTTTGTTGCTACAGTTTCATTCACACTTGAAGGAACATCGTCAAACTTAAGGTAGTAATAAGGGCAATAAAAATTAAACAATCATCAACTTGTAATTGCTTCTCACTTCCTTGTATTTGAGCCTTGATGGTTGCATTTGGGCTCTGATACTATGTTAAAATCAAAGGTTATGAACCTCATTTGGATACTAAAACCTTGAAAAAGCATCAAAGGTTTCACTTATATCTAATAGATAGAAAACTAGCACACAATTCAACCTTTTTTGCATCTAATTGGCAAGAGCTTTTGAACATCACAATAAAACTAGAAATAATTGATCTTCACATCCTGTCACACACGAGGAAGTATAATACTTTGTTCAGATTCATCTCTATTCATTAGACACAAAAAAATATCACATTCATTATTCATCAATTCCTCATTAAAGAGCAAACTTGCCAAAATCACCATCTCTTGATAATCTCTCGAAGTATGTACAAAATGAGCTCTCAATACATATCAAATGATCTCGGATATGAGATTAGGTAGAGTGCCATTAGGATAGACCCTAAACCCCTGGCTATCAAAGCCTTAGATCATGCATAATTACCCTCTTGGTAGCTCAAGTCAACTGTCTTAAAAAAGTAGGTGGCCGACCACATCAAAAATCCCAATCATTTAGGAACATCATGATATAATTCACTTTAGAAAAATATTTATTTAACTAATTCCATTTCATTATGAACATGCAAAAAAAAAAAAAAAAACCTAGGCCTCATCATAATATAATTCACTTTAGAAAAATATATATATAACCTAATCATAATATAATTCACTTTAGAAATATATTTATTTAACTAATTTCATGTCATTATCAACATGCAAAAATGAAAAAAAAAATGAGGATATCCACGCGTGGATATCTTTAACTTCCGGTCCGGTCCGGTGAACAAACTGAAATTTGTGTGGATAATCCACGCATGGATTATCCACGCAAAAACTGCTTTCCGGTGCCACCAACCTTCCCTCCCAAACAGTTGTCGAAATTTTTGAAATTCATTTTTGCGTGGATAATCCATGCATGGATAATCCACGCACATAAAATTTTTGGCGCCGTGTCAGAAAAACACCGGTAGAATGGTCGGAAGCGTGTTCAAAAAAAATTTGGCGTGAATAATCCATGCATGAATGTTCCACGCAAACAAAATTTCAGAAAATCGACTAAGTGTCAGGTCTCGCGTGGATACTCTGCGTGGATAAACACATAGTTTTCTAGTCGTGCATCATAAATTTTTACAGTACTACAAATGAGAATGTCAATAACAAGTTGATAGTTGTTCTCAAGTTAGATGAGTCTAAAATTATAGAAGGACAAAAAATGGAAAGAGTCAGTCTCACAATCATGAATGGAGCACTTTCAAATTCAGAAGACTCAGAAGGCCTCAATTTCAGTGTTCAATCATAAAATAATATATGGTGGTTGGCAGCATTTTAGATATAGCAGTTCCTTCGCATAATAAATAGGGATAATCATTTGAATATGGATTTCATATCTAAAATCTTCTCTGTGTCAATATTATGATGCTAATCACGTTTTTTGTATTCTCTTATAGGTGCTGAAAGAAGACCATAACATTCTTTCATGGATATTTAATAGAACATCATATCCTGCCACCATAAAAACTCACATGGAGGGAGTTCCACTCAATATTCCTGGAATTGGCACTTTCAACATTGAATGGCATTTAGCAGGAGATCTGAAGACATTAAAATGTATGTTCAATGTATCTCATGGCACTAACTCTAAACACCCTTGTTTGTACTGCATGAAAACAGCAAAAGACATGACAAGGAGTACAAGAACATCAAGAGATCGAGAAGATCCTGATTGGAAACCTGTACTACCGATTCCTCTACGAAATGTTCATATTTGTACATTGCATGCAGAGGTGCGTATTATAGAAAAAATAATATATCTTCACATCTTATTTGCATGGCATTCCGAGCCAGAGGGCTCTGCGAAAGAAGCTATTTCCATATTAGAGGATGCGTTGTCCAAAGCAGGCTTACATAAAGGCCACGTTAAAATAAAAAAAGATGACAAGCTATCAGGTAAAACAGTAAATATTCCATGCAAGCCGAGCATTGGAGGATCTAAAGCGCGAAGATTTTTATCAAATTATTCTGGCAAACAATCTAAGGTTCAATACACGGTTTGGAAAAAAATTATTGTAGCAACTCAAGATTTCGAAGAAGAAGCTGCAACTTTTCCAATGGTTTTACAAAAATTTTAAAAAGCATGCAAATTTATACAAGCCAGTAGGCTACAGACACACAGTAAAATTTTGTATATTAAATAAAAATATTTACAAAGTACAATTCAGTAGTGTCTAATCTGCTTCCGATATTTTTTTCAATGAAAGTTGCAACTTAGAATCATGCAACAATTTTTTTCTTTCGTATGGATCCAATAGCTCATAATTTTCATGCTTACTCAGATCAACGTAAGCAGCATACACTACAAAATGAGATGATCTGAGCATATAATTCACTAGTCCATATCCTAAAATTTTAACCGCAATAGTTTTCTTTACAAAAATTATTTTATGCACCTTATTGAAATTATGTCCTCCAAGAAAATGAGACAGTGTCTTGATTGCCATAATCATAGTTTCACCATATTTGAAAATTCTCCAACAAAAGATCTCTTCCCTCCTCGACGAATTGCAAAATCATCAAGAAAACTTGTTTCCTGAAATGATAAAAAACAAAGTAAGCTCCAATATATAATCTGACATAACAAATCTACTAGTACTTGATAAGAGACAAAAACTTACGCATTCGGCTTTGTTTTCTCTGATTATTGTCTCTCCATCAATATTATGTCCACCTTTTGATGTCAATATTGTTGGTGAATAGACAGTTGGCTGTGGAAAACCAAGTTGACTTTGGATTCTAAGAAACTCCTCCTCAGGAGGTAGATCATCTTCTTTGTTGTGCGTTTCCTCCATTTTCAAGCAATTTTTCCTTGAATAAAGCTTATCATTATGTAGATTGTCAACACCAGGAAGAAGATCATCAGCATCAAAATCAATTATATCCGAAAATTCATCAAGCTCTTTGTTCAAAATGCAAAGAGTCTCAGCTTCAGTGAAGTCAAAAAGATCCGATATATCTGATATTGTCAAAGGAATTATTATCTATACTATAAGTAGCAAAGTGTTCAAAGATTTATCAGAAGGAAAAAGGGTAGTGGGTGTTCTAGGGCCTATAAAAGTAGCCCTATTTTGAGAAGGATCAAAATCAGAACAATCATCTAAATTAACATTCGTATCAATAAAAAAAAAGTATTTATATCTACAATCTCTGACTTTTCAGACTTTGTACCACTAGAAAAAGCTGCTTTAAAAGTGGAGGGCACAGCCTCCGAATCGTCAAAAATATTTAACAAAAGGAAAAAAAATTAAAAAGACTAAAAATCAACAAATCTACATTTTTTATTATGAATTGGACACTCATCTACAGACTTGAAATCATTATGTAACCTGGTAAACATTCTGTCAAGCTTAGCTTTATAGATTGAATTATATAAGGGTTGAATTCGAGTCATTTGTCACCTTTGCTAGCGAAGCTCTCCCGAAATTTACACTAAAATTACCAAGTTCTCCGTTTGCGACCAAAATTTCTACCATCTATCATCTGATCATACTGAACACCGATCTGCGTTCTCAACGACACTTCTTATCATCCAACACGCGTTATTCACAGTTTTCTGTCGTTTCCACACCCTTTTTCATTTTCCACCGTTTTTTCTATTTTTTCGACCGCTAATCATCACTACTAACATGGTCTCCTCATCCTCTGAAGAATCTGGTGCCAAACAGGTGATCCAGCGTGACATCCCCAAGGCCACACAGATTTGGCCTCTACCCTCTGACACTCTAATCCAACCATGGCTTCTAGTCCACTTCTAGCGACAATGCATTTTTACCTAGCGCTCTTCCATTCTGAGATTAACATGGGCCTCGCCCTTCACGCTTACACCACCTGGGATGAGGAAAAGACTCATTTCCACTTCCTGTACTAAGGTATCACGTACAAGGTCAAGATTAACGCCAACTCGATGTTACCATTGGCATTATGTCGTATCAATAAAAAAAATATCTATATCTATAATCTTTGACTTTTCAAACTTTGTACCACTAGAAGAAATAGCTTCAGAAGTGGAAGGGACAACTTTCGAATCGTCAGAAATATTCAACAAAATAAAAAAAACAAAAGCAGACTGAAAATCAACAAATCTACATTTTTTATTATGAATTGGGCACTCAACTACAGACCAGGTCCTGATAATGAATCATGTCCTTATTCTGAGATCTGAATAATGGAGTACTGAGTGGACTTAAATCTGAGATATATCTCAGAAAATGCCTCCACACTAGGGCCTCAGTTATAGAAGGTAGAATAAAAAGAAAAGGAGAAAAAAGAGATTTGAAATAGTCCAACATCTGACCCATCGTAGTGTGGCCCTGGTCGGTGAAATTGGACGTGTTCCGCATGGACAGAAGGCATCCATTGGGTAGGGGTAGTTGTCTTTATCAATAATATCAAATTCATTAAAAATAAATAAACTGGATTCAAAATTAGACATTTTAAACAAAAATAACAGAACTAAAGTTCCAAATATCGCTCTCAGACGCAAATCGCAGGTCAGGCAAGCACGTCAAGGCAACGTGTGCGCGAGAGAGATATTTGAAGGTGGAGTATTGGATCCGAACGCAAGAACACAAAGCAGAAAAAAAAGAGATGCGAAGCGCGTTTGAATGCGATACCGGATGATGCAATATCGGATCCAGGCGCAAAATAGTCACGAAAGGTAATGAGAGCAAGCGGCACGCTTGAAATCGATATCCGACAAAGCAATCGCAAATTTGCGTGAAAATACGAGCAGAAAAAGACCTATGTCTAAAAAAAATTTGCACATGTGGAGGCGTGGCTAAGGAACACGTGTCGACACATGATTGGTCAAAATAAATGCGCCGTACCTAGAATGATTGATCTGACATCTGTCACGTGCGAGAATGACATGTGTCGATAACGGATTCGCGCACGTGTCTCGGCCCACGTGGCCTCATAATTGGGTCATCATTGTCAGTACGGACATTTCACATGGCTCACTAATCTAACGACACGTTTCTTCGCTGTCTTTTCACACGTGCAAAAATTTTATATATAAGTCTTCGAAATTTTCATTTTTTTTCGCAAAATTTTCGCTTTTAGCTCCCGATAACGCTCTCAAGTGCGCTCTTTCACCGTTCAAGCTTTCGTCCTCTCACAGTGCGCTCGAGTCCGATACCGCTGGTAGTGCAATATTGCTTTCGAGCGTGCATCTCTTTTCTTCAAATAATCTGTGTAGATCTTGCGTTTGAAACTGATATTCAGTCTCAAGTGCCCTTTCATCGCAATTTTTTTTTTTCATCCACTTTTCTTTTGTTCAAACTTCTTTTTGTTAATTTTCTGCTTCTGAGAATGATGGCCAGGACCAAATCCACCACTCGTGCCATAACCATTGTACAGCCATCCCATTCTCGTGTTCCCCATGGTACTGGCCGTAGGCGTGGCGAAAAGCAGGTCTGGATGAGAGAGATCGGAAAACTCCAAAGATCAACTGAATAGTTGATCCTTAGAGTTCCTTTTGGTCGATATGTTCTGAATGTCACTCTGTCACTTGGGCTGAATGTTCGTTTTGCCATGACAGCCATGCAGGCCTTATAGAGTGCTGCAGAAGATTTTCTGTCCCAATTTTTTAAGGATATTTGTCTTTTGGCAGTGCATGGTAAGCGTGTCACCATCATGCCAAAGGATTTCGTCATTCTCAAAAAGAGACAGATATTCTGGTCTGCATGTTGATAATGCCAGCACCTCCAGAGACCTGCCTCTGGATAGAGCCGACGTGCCTACTACCTCTAGGAGGAAGTGAAAGCAGCCTGTCCCCAAGAAGGCTGGATCTCGAAGGCCAGCTGTTTCCCTTCCTCCTAGACGTATCCCAGCCAAGAGACCTCGTGTCTTCTTGAGCTTTGAGTCAGATGCTGGAGAATTTGACTCAGATCAAGAATCTTCACCCCTTCCTCCTCCTGTTATTCGTCCAGCTCCTCAGTAGGTTTCATCACCAAAAGTGTTGATTACCCAAGAGGAGGTAGACAAAATAACAGAGAAATCTATAAATATTATTTCCACTTCTATTTCTGCTCCTATACATAATCTTTTTGTGAGAATTTCATACGATTCAGCCCAGGTCGTTTTTTTTATTCTGACCATTATAATCAATACGAGACCTACCTAGCTAACAAAATTGATCTTCTCGGCAGCTTTTTTGATTTTTTTTCTTCCAGATATATGTAGAAGCTTTAGATTAGGTCCCAAATTTTGTGCCGACATAAAAGATAAAATCTCAGAAATTTCAGATGTAATAGTAGAGGCTGGAGTTTTTTTTTTGTAGAACAGTATTAGTTTCGATTCCCATGGTACAGTTTTTATAGTTAGTCCATTTTTCATGGGAGCAGTAAAGGCGAAAGAAGCCAATTTTGAGAAGGCTGTCTATTTTATCGAGTGCAGTCCTATGGCAAAATTCTATTTGATTCCATATGAAAATAAGTAAGGATTGCTCTGTTGTTTTTGTTGTTTTAATTTGGATTGTTGCATGCTTCATTGCTTTAATAAGAATGGAATTTTTTTATAAATATGAATTTATCAATATTTGGTTGTTGTAGTCGACATTGGAGCCTGAGCATTTTTTTTGTAAAGATAAATAAGAAAGGAGTATCAAATTTTCTCTGTGTAAAATTAAACTCAGGTGCAAATACACATAGAGAATTTGATTTTCTACTTCATGATGTCGTTCGGGAAATACCGACAATGGCAACTTCAATTGGAGAGATAACCATTAAATCTCTCAAGGTATATTCAATTTATCTCTGATATGCATGTATTTCTTTTTTAATTCAAATGTATTGTCATAGCATAAATAAAATTTATATCATAATATTACTAATTTTTGTTCTATATATGCAGTATGTACAGCCAAAAGACATTTTTAGTTGTGCATGGTTCGTCCTGTACAATACAAAGCTATTTTCTGAATGGTATAATTTACAAAGGAATGTAGATATTGAAAAGGTAATATTCTATTCATTTGTAGTTCATTTCATTCTGATTCATATTTTATTACTATCATTGTTTGTAATTTGCTGATTCTCGTGTTTTGTGATGACAGTTCACTCTTGAGCCGTATACTCCTGATGATGTATATAGATTTCGACAAGAGTTGATCAGAACCTATGCCCAGTACGGTGTAAGCGTTGCACCTACAATCGAGGGCCCTCAAAAGGAAGTTGCTCGTCTTAACAGCCTTTCAGGTTGCTTAGGATGCAGATCTTATTTTATATGGTCAAAAAGGAATAAAAGTCGTAGCAGATATTCCTCTTGCTTTAAAAGGCATTGAGGCCATTCCAGAAACAAAGGAGGATGAGATTATAGAAGGAGCTGTTGTCTTATCAGTTCTTAATACTGATATAGAAAATATAGAAAATATAGAAAAGTTGATTGAATAGAGATCTATTTGTAAATAGAGAGACATAAAAAAAAAATACAATCATTTTACTTGTAAACAACCCGTTTATGGATTTTTTTTTATTGATATCACAATAGATTCTTACAATCAGCTTGTGTCCATAGTCTAATACTGGAATGCAATTTTTCTATGATGATAAAAAGACATGATGATTGGCATGTATTTGCTGATAGTGAATCTCAATGTTCTTCCATAAGTTGGATTGTTTCGCCAATATCTCTGCATTTATTCTTGAGATCATGTCTTTTACGTACCTACATAAAACTAATACAAAGTTAGTTAGAATCAGTACAGAGTTTGTATTAGAAAGTTTTGATTGAAACTATTCATAAAAGATCGAGTGTTTATAGTTACTTACGAGTTTTCCATTGAAAATGAATCTGAAGTCTGAAAGTACATCATCTTGTAGGAGCAATAGTTCCCGTCGGATGTAGTTTAGACTCCAATCTTCTTCCACCTCAACGCATGTCAAAATGGCATCATTGTATATAATTTCAGTATTTTTTTGTTTTGAATGTCCACTGGCTTCCAAGTCTTGATCGAGTGGCACCCATTTACCTTTATTTGTTTTCCATCTGTGATAATGGAAGCATAAGCTCAACATTTCTTTTTCAATTTGATAATGGAAGCACATGGAAGACATTTTAATTGTGCATTCTATTTTTCCATCTGATCTTTTGTCCCAGCCTTCATCCATAAGTTCAGATAATAAACTATCTGATAAATTTTTGCATATAAACATCGTTGGGAAAATGTGTACATTGACACTTAAAAAGAAATCCACAAATACATTCAAAAAAATAAACCAACTCAATCTGACTGTTTTTTATCACGTGCTCATTTTTAAGGATTTTTACATCATTATATATCTTGCAACGAAATGATTTTGAAACTGTAGCATCTGGTGCAATCCATTCATCACTTTCAAAACTAGGTAATGGCATTGGTACTATTTGTCCAAAATTTCCTTTTGTATCAGGAATGTACATTGATTCATTGAAAAAGTTCCCACTATCAACTAGATCTTTTGCAGTTCTACCTCGATATTGCAGATGTCCAATATTAGTGTGAATAACATCTAACACACATGCTAAAGATCCACTCGGCTCCCATTCATTTATGTTGGATGGATATAAATCTGTAAGAGAAAAATAATCAGATGGGCAAGTTTACTATTAGATATTTATGAATGACAAAAATCAAAGTATCAAAAATATCAATACTCACAGTTGCTTTTTTTGTGATCCTGACAGTTGAAGCCTTGCACATTTATCTCTGAATGCCTATATACATGTTGGACTAGAATTTTAGAAATAGATTTTCCTCCTGATGATGTTCTGAAATCCAAGATTCTGGCCTTTCAATAAGATCAAAATGATAGTTTTGACCTTTTTCTTTTTTCTTATCCTTAGGTAACTCCACCAACATCCATGTTTCATTCCTCATAAGAGCTTGATACTCAAGATCCATTGCTTGAATCCACTCCTCTTTGTTCCTTGCTTCATCTACACATGCAGGTTCATCAAAAGAGGTTAGGAAAGCAAAGTTAGTTCCAGCAACCACTTGCTTACCTTTCTCATCATATGTGAGCCTTAAAGGTGTTTGTCTTTTCCTTGATGTTCTCCTTGGCTTTTGACTTGATGAAGGTCCTTCATCATCACCATCTAAAGTAGGATCCATAGCATCAACATCAAAATCGTTAGATCCATCCACACCATCATTACTTGAAGACACTTTTGGGATGTTCCCCTCATCAGGAATGACATCTCTACCAATAATCACCTTATTAGTAGTAGGAATGCAAACCTTGTAAGCTTTGCTCACCTCACTATATCCAACAAATATACCTTTCCTTGAAGATGGATCCTCCTTTGTCCTATCATCAAGAGTTATATTGACAAAGTAAGTGCATCCAAAAGTTCTAAAAAAGTTGACACTCGACCTCCTCTCGAATAGCATTTTAAAAGGTGTCCTTCCATCCAATATAGCACTCGACCACTTATTGCATAAAAAGTTGGCACACAACAAGGCTTGATCCCAAGATGGTTTTAAAAGATTAGCTCCTAATCTCATGGCTTTGGCACTTTCACATAAAGTTGTATTCTTCCTCTCAGCCACTCCATTTTGTTGTGGTGTCTGTGTACTCCCTCTTGATCTCATGCTCATCACAAAAGGCCTTGAACTTGGATGAGATATACTCACCACCATTGTCACTCCTCAAACATTTGATCTTTGTGGAAAATTGGTTCTCCCTTGCATTCTTGAACTTCACAAAGACATCAACTTCACAAAGACATCATACACTTCATCTTTGCTCTTTAGTAGATAGATCCAATAAAATCTACTAAAATCATCAATGAAAGTTACATACATCTTAGCTCCACAATTGCTAATTGTAGTAATTCCATGAATATCTGATTGTACAACTTGAAATGGCTTTATAGATCTAGATGTGGATCTAGTATAAGGTAGTCTATGTGAATTTGACAAGCACAAGACTCACAAACATGATGGATGCTAGTTAAGAAATTGGAAGACCAATCACAACTTGCTTTCTAGCCATTTCCTGTTGTAAAGCTAGCTTCCAAGTGCAAGCTTTACTCCAGGTGTCACTAGCACCATAAATCATTGTTCCCAGCACTAGCAACGCTACCCAACTGGCACCAAGTTCCTATGGTTAAAAAACTTTGATCGGTTCTAGCGAAGTCCAGAAAGCTCGGATCGATTTGCAATCATCTCACACGATCTAGGCATGTGGTATAAGAGCCGACTAGCTGGCTAGCTATGCAGATGTCACGATTGGGGTGGTCTGCAGAACGGGGGACTTGATGAGTCAAGGTGCTGCCCTTGAGGTGTAAGCACAGTCAGTTCCAGAGGTTCGGGCCTGGCGTTGTCTACACATAGAACAGATGTGACAGAGTGTTGCCATTAGGTTGGTGAAGGCATGGTTTGTGTCTTGTGGGTGCAGGGTGACATATTTGAACTGTACGGATTACCCATTGATACAAATATATTGTTCAAATTCGTTGGGTGTAAAGCACGGGTTGTTAATTGCCAGTGCGAGATAGCTACTGATCGTTTAGCTAATAAATGCATTATCATTTCCTATCCTAATGAACATAAAGCTTATAAAGTTTATGATCGACCAGATTTGGTGGGGTGTTACTGAGGCAATATGCTTCTTAATGGTGAAAGCACGGATAGTTGGATGGGTGTTCTCTGTGGCTGACGTTAGTTGATGCCATGCCCCGAGGTGTCGATGCAGAACCTCTCCACTCAAAAGGACTTCTAGCAGAGATGAAGTTGAGAGCCGAGTCTGAGAGCATGAGAAACATTGGTGCTAGGCTAGCCTATGAACCTACTTATGATGAAGGTCCTCCTGTCACATACGTAGATGAGGCATCTATCTCTTATTCCAATGACCAATACTATTCAGAGGAGCGACCTACACAAGTCGACCAAAATGGTTATGGCATTTTCCCTTTAGCACTTCAGAAGAGATGTTTTGTATGTGGAGACCCTAACCAAACCAAAAAGATAGCTCCAACACGTATGGTATTTGAACAGCCATTGCATGCAGTCACATGCGCGCAACATAAGGCCTTAGATCAGTCTAAGGACCCAGCACAATCACACCCTCCTGCTAATAAGCTGACAAGTTATTGTTGTGAAAAAGGAAAGCTTGTTATAGGCTTTCTCTGGACCAGTAATGATGAGGAGACATAATGAGTACGCTGACTTGTGTTACGTGTAAGGTAGCTAATCAACGAAGGCACTGTGAAAGTTGAGTCTTGCACGAGAGACATGATACTTCGAACAAATGCTAAGGGACAGTCCATATTAGGATTGGACTAGTGCAAACTCTGGGTGCATGTGTTTGATTTAAAGAGAGCTACTTGAAGCCAAGCGAGATGTACACTTCTTGTTTTGACTGTGAGACAGTTGGCCAGTGATGGAATTGTGAAAGTCATGTTTTGCGCGATAGACATGGTGCTTCAAACAAACACAAAGATATAGTTTGTATGCGGATCATACTGGTGCGACCTCTTGGCTACCCACAAAGTCAATGGTTACATTTGTTTTGTTTCAAAGACAGCTACTTCAAGCTAAGTGAGGGGTGCATTGCAGGGTACTCAACCTTTGCCTACCTTAAAGAGCCAAATGAAAGAAATCAATATCAGGCTGGGACAAGGAGAGAAATCTACGTACAAAAGTAAGAAGGCACTGAGTAGACCACAAAGTGGGCGATCAACGATAAATCTTTTGGCTCAAGGAGCCTTGATACTTGTGCGAAAATGATCAAATTTGGAGCTCAGTGAGCTATATACAAAGTGCAAAAAGGACAAATCCGGAGCTCTCAAAGGAGTTTCAAAGTCAAGAGTAGAAGTGACAAGGGTGGATATTTCAACAATCCTTTGTCACCAAGTCAATAAGGTTCTCGGATTTTACGTAAGCGATATAAAATCTACACTTTTCCCAGACAAAGTGATATTTTCAAGTTATGTAATTTTTCAATATAAAGAGCTAAGCCTCCGACTTGTGGTGTGCCAACTACAATGTTAATAAAAAGTGGCCAACAAATTGAGTATTGTGCCAACTAGCTTAAATGTAGTTAATTTTAATTGGGAGACACCTTTGCATTAATCTGACATCTGATGAGGACATCAGATTATATAAAGGTGGGGTGGATGTTGTAAAGCTAGCTTCCAAGTGCAAGCTTTACTCCCGGTGCCACTAGCACCAAAGCATTGTTCCCAACGCCAGCAACGCTACTGCTGCTCCTGGCGTCGCTAGTGCCACTGTGACCAGAATTCAGCCGGCGTCAAGTTCCTATGGCTGAAAAACTTTGATCAGTTCTGGCGAAGTCCAGAGAGCTCGGATCTATCCTGATGAGCATAAAGCTTATAAAGTTTATAATCCATCCACCAATGTAGCATTTGTTTCAAGGGATGTAATCTTCAAAGAAGATACACTCTATGACTTCAAACAACCATTTACAGATGATGTTGTATTATTTCATCAACATGCTAAACCTGACGAATTGGGATGATTTTCAAGTGGCTTTTAAATGCATTTTTGTTGGTCTTGGATGATGTTGATACTATCATCGATTTGCAACTTTGTAGATGGGAACACAAGAATTCCAAGAAATAGTATCCCAATTTGCTAACAAAATGGACCCCATGCTTCTCAAGCTACAATTTATTTTGGGTTTTGCCCAAAAACTATCGGTTGAGCTCTTATGTATTTCTAGTACATAAGTGCTCATACATGCATCGTAATATTCAATGTAAGCTTTGTTGAGCCCAAGAGAAATTATTAGCCTTAAGAATAAAAGGTGGTTCCCTCTTTAAGTCCATCAAAGTGCCTTAAATAAAAATTACAAGCCAAAAATCACTTAAGTAGACCTAATAAGGGTTAATTTAAGATAAATAAGTTTAGTTAAGACATGGGCCTTGCCTATATATAGACAACAAACATTAGTTTTGGAGATTTTTTTTGGCTCATTTGCTATTGAGAGAACTTGGAACTCCAACTCATCTTCCTCCTTTGTGAATGACCTTGCTAGGTCATTTGGGTAGTAGTTGATAGACTAACCAACATGGCTCAATTTATCCCAACAAAGTCTACTGTCAAGCTTCAAAGCTTACGATATACACACAATTTGTTAGTATACTTTATTGAAGGCTAACATATGTTAGAAGAAGAAAATTTAGATCAATCCTTATATGTGAATTTTTTAGCTTTGTTTTGTGATAATTGTAAAGCACCTATTGTGACGATGATTTTTAAGGTGATGTCTCTTCTAGGTGAGTTTGACCCAAGAAAGTGCTTTTCTATTTATTTTCTTCAGTTGCAAGAGTTGTTTTTTTTTTTAATTTTCCAACGTGCATGGCAAAGTTGCTCAAGGATGTTACAAACACCTTGGTTTTCTCTTGTATTCTTGTGCTTTATAAAGCCTCTGAAAATCACTCGCATTTCATGAAACAAATATATGCCGGGTTTTAGTTATACAAAGGTGAGAAATTAATATGGAAAAAACTGCTTTGAAAAGAATATGCAGCAAGCTTCCTGCACAGCTCCTCATCTTCACTCTCCAAATAAAATGCATATCAAAATAGTGGACGCTGAGATTTGCTTCAATTTATAGCACACTATCTATTCGTCTTGTTTGAATAGTGGATGATTGTGAAATACGATGCCCGGCAAACAAAAGTCAAGACATACTGCTTATATTGCTATGAGTGATACTTATTGAACAACAACGTCGGGATGGCCGAGTTGGTCTAAGGCGCCAGATTAAGGTTCTGGTCCGAAAGGGCGTGGGTTCAAATCCCACTCCCGACAGTTGGCAGTCAGGATGGCCGAGTGGTCTAAGGCGCCAGACTCAAGTTCTGGTCTCCGAAAGGGGGCGTGGGTTCGAACCCCACTTCTGACATGAAAAACCCTTTTTATTATATTGTTTTTGGGCTCCTTTGCCTAGGACCTGCCACTTAGCGGAACTTGAACGTTTTATACAAAAGTAGCTACGAATTGGAATTCATGCAAAATGGGCAAGACTCCCTTTAAGGTTAGGTTGCTCTCAATATCATGCATACAACCAGGAAAAGAACTTATTTTATTCTTAGATTGTTACCTTCTTAAACACTCCAACTCAAAACTCTTACAATGGCACATAAGTTGGCTATAGAGGTTTCAAACCTTTTTGTTTCCCAATCTTTTATGCTAAATCTTCACAAGCTTTTCAAGACACACCTGCTAAAAGTGTACTACTTTGAAAAAGCTCAAATTTTGATAGAAAGCTTTATAAGTTATACATTCAATAACTACAAGAGGTAATGATGCAATAGCGAGTATGGAACTTTCTACTTTGCACACTTTGATTCAGATTTTATAAGGACTATGTGCTTTTAATAATTTCACACAAGGCTAGAATGGCATGTATGCACATTGTTGCAATTTCATTTGTGTGCCTAGAACCTTTTGGACTTTAGACCCAACGTTATTACTTTTCAAGCCGACAAACATAATATCTAAGCTTGACGTGCTAATTTTAAACATCTAATCACTAATTAATTTGAAAACAAGAACCTAAAGTTTAATACTTCATATGCTCATATCCTACAACGTGCTCAAACATGTAGGCTTTCAAAACCTACAAAAAATTTGCTTGTTATGTCTACTAAATTTTTTTGTTCTAAATCAGTAGTTCTACTTATTGAGAACAGGTTCGTAGAGATTTCAAGTACATATAAAACATTCGATAGTAGTTTGAATTGATCACACTGGAACATGAATATTACAATACCTAAGACCTTCGATAGTATGAGTACTATCGTCGCCAAGATGAACGATTTTCTTTGTACTGTAAGGTGTATAGGAGTGAAAATGCTCATGATGACTGGTCATATGTTGAGTAGTTCTAGAATCCAGAAACCAAGAATTATCGACTTGCGCCTTTTGGTCTCTAACCATAAACGCTCCTTCCTCCATGTCGAATACGGGAGATTGAGATGATATTGCGACAGCTTTCGCCTATTGATCCGGATGCTTGTTGGCATTCTTTGCTTTTAATATCCTGCAATCCTAGATCTCATGATTAGTGTGTTTGCAATACTTACAGAACATCTTCTTCGACTATGGAATCGATAATTGTTTTTGACTTTGTGTCGGCTTCTGATTCAATGTTGTAAAGCTTTTCTTTTTTTATTATCAATGCTTGTTGTGTGCCAAATTGCCAATCTAGATCATTGACAAGATTTGTTGACTAGTTTTTTGATGCATTAATTAAGCAAGTACATAATCACTCTTGTGGATCTTCTAAGATCCTTTTATGGTCTAAAAAGTACTATACTTTCACACTCTGAAGTATCGCCCACCTTGCATCTCATTTCCAATAGTAGTATCAATGCTTGTGTTGATTGTCATAACCTTTCTAGTTATTTTTCTTATCAGACACATGGAGGAATTGTCTTCAGGAATTTGACTCATCGAGCGATTCAATGGTGATGACTTTCACGTGTGGAAGTATCACATCAAGATGATATTATTAGAGATAGATTTATGTGATGGTCGACAGTGTGAAGAATTTCAGATCATTTAGACTAGTTGAAATTTCTCACACTCCCTCTTCAACTAGTTTTAGACTTTGAGAACACTCCAAGTGAATTCCTATGCTTCATGAACAAGTCCTTTCGCCTCCATTGCCATCTTGCCACAAGATAGCATCCACACTTGATGAATTGGCCATGAATGAGTGACATAATAAACCTCCACAAGCTTCATTTGCATCAACAAAACCATCCAAGAATGCTAGTACAACTACAACATCAAAATGATGCAAACCAATGTAGCTAGTTTTACCACATCTTGACAATTTGCACCCATCCACATGAAATATCTCAAACATGAGATAGAAGAAGTAAAGTAAACTTGAAAAACACTTCTTTGCTGTTATTTTGACCTTACTTGAGTATGAAGACTCCTGCAAAAACATATCCAAAACATCTTTGTCAAATGACCCTCCTTTGATGCTCTTGACTAGCTCCAAATTGCCAGCTTTCCTTCTATGTTGTTGAAGCCCTTTGGGACCAACCTCTTTATCTTCCTTTTGACCATCAAATCCATTGACTAAGAACTCTTTTCCAGATCCATTAGTGTCTAAAAAATCATGAAAACATCCATCTACTTGCATAGCATCATATACACAAGAAGATTCACCAAAAAATGTTAGGAAAGCAACGTGTGTACCTCCAACAACTTGTTACCTTTCTCATCATATGTGAGCCTTGAAGGAATTTGTCTTTCCCTTGATGTTCTCCTTGCCTTTTGACTTGATGAAGGTCCTTCATCATCACCATCTAAAGTAGGATCCTTTACATCAACATCAAGAATGTTAGATCCATCCACAACATCATCACTTGAAGACACCTTTAAAATATTCCCCTCATCAAAAATGACATCTCTACCAATAATCACCTTATTAGTAGTAGGAATGTAAACCTTGTAGGCTTTACTCACCTCACTATATCCAACAAATATACCTTTCCTTGAAGATGGATCCTCATTTGTCCTATCATCAAGAGTTACATTGACATAGCAAGTACATCCAAAAGTTTTAAGAAAGTTGACACTCGGTCTCCTCTTGAATAGTATAGGAGGTCAATTGCTATTCCAGGTTGCATGGAGATCCTAAGATAAATATTATCTCCTCATGGGAGAGAATATGTACTAGTGGAAACTCGCCCATCTACCTATTGGATTCTCTGATCTTTGTAGCCAGGAGCCCTTCCTCTCTTGCATTCATTCACCATGGCATGAGGGTGAAGTGGTTAGGGTATTGACTAGCCATTTCCTGTTGGTTGGGTGGTTTTGCTCCACATGTGTCCTTTTGGTTGCATGCAATAGGATCTAGTCAGATCTTCACTAGGCGATCCTTACAATGGTATCAGAGCTTGAATTTGCATCAATCGGAAGGTGGAGCTGCTCCTTATTTTGTCCCAGCTTTTTGGCAGTTTCTCCTTGTTTGTTATTTCCAAGTGGTGGAATTAATCTCCAAGTAGGTGGCTTCTCTGAATTTGGTGTACTTTCAGCCTACTGATCATGATTATGGATTTTCTCCATAGATTTTGATGGAAATCAATGGATTTTTTATGGTTTTTGTGATTTTTCACCTAGAATTGAAAATTTTGGTTTGGAGTTTATCATTGCTACTGATATAGTACGTTTTTCATATTGGAATTGGTATTTTATAGTCATTGTTGATGTGATCTAATGATTGCATGTCAGTTGAAAAGTGAAAAAGGTGCTTAAAGAGTGATTTTTAGCCAAAAATTGGGGTTTTTGGACTAAAAATGGGCTATAAGAACCATAATTGACTGAAATCGGAACTTTTCGTGCTTTCATGTAATTGATTTACAGGGATTTTGGTCTTATTGAACTCAATTGTGGATTTGATCCACAAATTTTGGTCAAAATTGATCAAAAAACATGGTTTTTTTATGGTTTTTGGACTAATTTTGGAGATTTTCATAAAATTCATGGCCAATATTTTCCATGCACATTTTTAGAGGTGTAATGAAGCTGTCCTAAGGCTTTCATGAATTTTGGTTAGGATTTGACACCATTAACAGTCTCAAAAAGTCAAAAAAAAAATAGTGTATTTTTTAAGACTTTTGAGCATGAATACCTATCAAATGGTGGTCTGAACCTTTTAGATCTCATAACAAACTTGTAGATATGATAAATTTCCTCTTATTTGAGCCATCATGCATCCAATTTGGTTCTGTGAGGCTTAGGCACCATTATGTTGAAGTTTGCTTGTTGAAGGAGTCCAAAAATGCATTTTTTGCATGATCTGAGCCTATGATTGCTTGCTGACCTGAAAGAAGCCTCTATGCCTCTCTAATGAACCTTATAAGAGTGTTTGAAGTAAGCATGGATTTTTTGGACAGTGTTCAAATTCATCGATTATTGATCAAACAAAAATTGCTTGTAAAGTGAATGATCTTACTGAGTTGAAATCAATCAGTTTTTAAGGTCACAATTCCTTTCACTTTTAGTTGTAGATTTTGAAATCTATCAACTAATTGGAGCATTTCTTGTTTTTTGGAATCAGTAAAGACCCGTATAACGTAAATCTTATTGGAACAATTTTTATGATGATCCATATGGGAATTTGCCAATAATTGAGTGCGGCACTTAATTAGTCGAACAATCAAAACAGTATGGTTCATAGTAGTTAAAGTATTACAGATACCAAAATTGAACTTTTTCCTAGTACAAATTTGGGACTTTTAGCTTGAACCATATTAAAAAGGGGGAGGAAAGAGATGAAGCCTGAGGGATGGTTGATTCAATTTCTGAAGTATAATTAATAGCAAATGAGAATAACAATTGGGAATTAATTAAGAAGATTGTCTTTGGGAATTTGGATTTCTTTTTCCCAGTGTTAATGAGAATTTCGAGAAATTGAAGGTTCAAAGGGAAAAGTGAGTGGCAAGTTAGATAATCTGTTCATGGAACCATCTCTATTTTGCAATTGGATTTAGATCTTGCAAGTGATGGGTGTTCCATACATGAATCTAGTAATTTGGAATCTATTTGTGGCATTATAGAGAATTCTTTTATAATGACTGTGACAACCAAGAGAAATTCTAACATGCAAAAGAATTAATTTCGTTTTTACCGATTCTAAAATAGATATTGAATATCTAGGACCGTATGGTATTCGGTTAGTGAATACGCTTGTGGCATTTCATCTATACTTGAACGATACATTTTCGTCTCGTCCATGCTGGGCTACAATGTGGAGTGGTATTCTTTGGGTAGATGAGGGATTTCAATGGTTAGATGTATCTCCTGGAATTGGTTGTGATTCTGATCCTATATTTGGATATAGGATAGCCAAATAGACTTTGTGAATTTTTGGGCAAAACAGATCTAGATGCAAAGGATTCTTGGAAGAAAATTAAACATGGTGGTATGGAACATCAGTGATTCCAAAGGGGATTTCTTGGGTGAGAAATGATCTGTAGACTGATGGTTAGTAATTATTGTAATATCCATACTAACAATAAAATCGATTGGTTTTGTTTTGGGTTTTGGGAAATTATGAGATATAGATCCATACCAAATGGTGTCTCATTATTTACAAAATCTGGAAGCCCTAAAATCTACTTCTCTACTATGTTAAACCTCTACTTTTTAGAAATTTCTCTATATAGTTGGAGGGCAAGGTCGGCTGCCTCCGTGGATGCAGCAAAAAGAGTACAATCATCATCCCATAAGTAAATGGAGACTAAGACATCACCCAAATATAAGCTGAAAGTAGACATAATACCCTTGTCCCCTGGTATCGGCCCTTTTGGGGGCAAGAAGGAAAGAGGCGGGTGGCTAGGCGGTGGAGATGGGATCCCACGCGCAGCCCACAGGTGTGCGCATTGTGTGAGGGCGTCTACTAGACCGGAATGTTTCGACACCTTCCAGTGCAAAACTTGGTTCTAAAGGACTGAAAAGTTATACGAAATTATACTTCCATATATGATTTGTGAATATGACTTGGAATCTATTGATGTTTTCAATTGATTTAGTGGAGCTTAGACTTCCTAGACCCAAATATTTGTCTCCATTTGGAGTTGATTATTGAGATGTAATATTTCTATCACTCGGGATAAGATATTCTATGATTTTGAGGGACAAGTCTAGTGTGTAATAGTCTTGCAGACTAATTACTGACTTTTTCAAATCTTTGATATCTTATACGTTGTCTCCTTAAAAACTTTTCAATTGAAATCATGGGATTTCTTTTAAGGGGAAAAAGAAAAGATAGGAATAAGACTTTCAATGAATCAGCCAATTGCATAGATTTTTGAAAAAAAAAATCCAGTATGTGTGCAGTGGGGATGTTGAGCTGTGAGATATTCATGAATATGGGAAGTAGCGGTAAAGACTAAATTAAGGTTCACTGATTGTTGCCAAGTACCATTTTGTTATGGATTGGATCAGAGGAATAAAGCTTTAATCGTAACCTTATGTCCAAATATGTCTATATAAGTCGGCCTAATCTCGGTTTGTACACTAAGATCTGAAGTAGGCTGATCGGTTGAAGAAATTTTGTTAATAAGAATTAGATGGTTGGAAAAGTTGTAATGTGAAATTATTCACTTTAGAGATTTCCCATATATGTTATTTAATCATGAGAAATAGAGTTTGTTTCTAGCTGAGTTGCAAGTCTCAGTGAGTTATGTGAGTAACATATGCGGATTATGGATATCTGCCAGCTTATAACCTATGTTTTTTATAGGAACATAGTGGGACATGTTGCTTATGTACATCTTAATCTTGTGGATCTGTTATGTGTTTCCTATGTACTGATTTTATATCGTATACTTAAACTAGTCAGAGTGCATAGACATATGAACAAGTAATGTGTGGAACAGTTACTTGCAGGTTAATGGTTTTTTCTGTAGAAGGATAATTCATTAACTTATTGATGGTTTAGAAGAGGATCTAAATGTGGTGTTATACTAGTATAATTGAGAATTCTGCCCCTAGGCATTTAAGATTTCTGAATCATTTACAATTGACTTGAGTAAATGGATTACCACAACTACACATATGGGAGTTTTGCTACGCGACGTTGCCATGCAAACTCGATACTTAATCAAAATTGTGACATTTTTCTTTTCATGGCTCTACCACACGTGGTAGATCCACGCCAAAAATTCTCCGGGGACCCTGCCGATCAAATCCAGGTTGGAGGTTGGTCCAACATTGAATTTTTTTTTCGCATGGTAGTGCCATGCAAAATTTTTTAAATCAAAATTTAAAAAATGAGCGCCAAAATTGTTTGGCATGGTAAAGCCACATGTGGAAGTGCCACGCAAGGCTATTATTTAATTGTCTCTCATCTGACATTCACTTATTTTGAAAGGCAAATTTCTAGAGAAAATTACAGAGAATTGTTATTTTATATTGCCATGCGTGGCAAAATATATTTGTTGTAATTTTTTTTTAAACTATTTGAACAATATTTTGATAAAAAAAACAGCCCTATGATTAATTTAAAAGTAAATGAAAAAAAAAATTAGGCTTTAAATAAGTGTGGACTAATAATAAAATGATTATTATGTGAATATGATTGTGAATTAAAAATTAAATGATCATTGTGTCAAATTATTGTGCTCTAACGAAATCAATATTGTGCTTCAATCAGAGTGAAGATATGAAGATATAGCTTTAATAGATTCTAAATATAGTAAGGATGTTTCAAAAGGAAAATGTTTTTGAAGCGTATATAAATGATCAACGTATGCTCACTAATTGTTTTCTTTGGTCAATCAATTTTTGTTAGATCTTTAATAAGATATAGATTTCATTGAAAGCATTTGATTTAAAATGAATCAGAAGTGATTGCTAGATTGAAATCAAGATAAACTTGAAAAATGCAAGAATGTACTATAAAGATGCAATTATTACATAAACTATCATTTTATCACAAAAATGATTGTGATATATATATATCATAGATCCAGCGGTACCAGGATCCGCGAATCCATACTGATCCGCGGTACCATAATATATAATTTTTTTTTAATTTTTTTCTTAAAAAAATAAAATCAAGTGGGCAATATGGGTATCAGCTTGAAGCTATTGACGAGAACAGTGCATTTATGCAGGTTGCCGGTTCTGACGAGAGCAAACAGCCAAAGGACCAAGGGGATGCAAAACACCAAAAAGTGTGTTTTTGCTCAGGGAGTCGGAAGGCCAATCATGAAGAGGTCGTACCGTCGGGGCCGGGGTCTACCAGTAGACCCCAGGCCCTTCCGTCGGGGGGCTACCGCCCCCCGAACCCCCCAAGACTTGCTGCTATATAGAAACTGTAATCTAGCCATCTCATAACCATCATGGTCTCACAGTAGACCCTATACTAACAACCGTGCTCAGTAATGGCTTGTCCTCATAACGAGGGCCTTACAGATCTGAGCTCACGATTAACTAGTGACTACTAAACTGAGAGGTGCATTATTTAGTTGTCTAACACATTTTGTAGCTGGAAGCACCGGCAACCTGCATAAATGCACTTCTCTCGTCAAGAGCTTCAAGCTGATAGCCATATTGCCCACTAAATTATTTTAAAAAAAAAAAATAGTTTAAAAGTGGTGCCGCCCTGGTACCGCGGATTTTTGGGCGGCACCATAATGGCGGTACCACGTGCCACTATGATATATGTGTGTGTGTGTGTGTGTGTGTGTGTGTGTGTGTGTGTGTGTGTGTGTGTGTGTGTGTGTGTGTGTGTGTGTGTGTGTGTGTGTGTGTGTGTGTGTATTTTTTTTTTTTCATCATCACTATAGTAATCGGACCCTCTCTCAATATTGTCGTTTGTGTCACAATCATTCGATTCATTTACAGTATTTTCTATAATATTTAGAAAACTTGGATATATTTCTATATTTGCATCAACCATGTTTGTGTTGTCAATATTCAAGTCTTCCATTTCATTCTCAATGTATGCAATTTCAAATACATGTTTAGCACGTGTGGCTTTACTTGAACAACGTACCACCACTTGTTGTTTAGTCGATCCGGTTGAAAAAATACCTGCACATTTAACAATGTTAAGTTAAAAAAAAAGGTCCACATGAATAGTTAATTGTAATGAAATAGTGTATGTTACTGATTATGATTGAGAAAAAAGAATGTCATGTGACACAACCTGTTCACAATGACGAGGCAACACCAATGTGTCTGAATAATCCATGCTTAATGTCTTGGCTGAATCAGTGGAAAAGATTTCAGAATGATTCTTATATTTCCTGAGTAGTATGATATGCATGTACTCCAATATCTTTTAATGATTAAGTATGGTTTTGGAATTTTGTAAATTATTATTGACGAATCATAAGATTCTAAATGTTATGATTGTAGAATCATAAATTGATACTTAGTGGACATTAAATATAAGAATATGTACACATTCTTAATATAATGAGTAATTCTTGAGCAAGGCGTGAAGTGGTTAGGGTATTAACTAGCCATTTCCTATTGGTTGGGTGGTTTTGCTCCACAGGTGTCCTTTTGGTTGCATGCACTGATAGGATCTAGTTGGATCTTCACTAGGCGATCCTTACAACATGCATCCTTAATGCATGAACGATAGTAAAGCATTCTTAACATTCAAAACATGAAGCATTCCACAAAAGAGAAAGGGCAAAGAAAACACAAGAGACGAGAGAGAATCTTTTCTCTGGGAATTTAGCAATAGCATAAGAAGGATCGAAATTACAAATAAGGGTCTTTGCTTATAGAAAAGAAGGCTCCTTGTGGTTGGACCACACCAAACCACAAAAGCATTATCGAGTCCTAATTCACACATGAATATGCACATTTCTAAATTTGCCAAATAATTTTCATTTACAAGCATTGAACTTTGTAATGACAAAGGTTAGGGGGCCCTTTTTAGTGATCAACACAACATTTGTAAAGAGCTCCAATTAAAATTGGGTTAACATTTGTGGGTTGTGAGGAAGAGTAACATATGTGGGCAACGAAAACATATGGTAAAGTCAGATTCCTAATTTTTTGGAAGCAAAACAATTTCCATGTCTGAAAAGGTGTGTAGATTGATTCTAACAAAAGGAACATATTTTCTATAGTGATTTCAATAAAGGAAAAAAGCATGTTTAAGATTAATAAAATGGTTGAGGACGATAAAAAAGGTGAGCTACATAGTACAATTCTGGAAGAACTCCGAGTTACAACAAAAGGTTGTCTATTTCTATGTGATCCTAATGCTGAACAAAAGGGAAGCCTAAATATTTGAAGGAAACAAGTTGGATTACATCAAGATTATGGGTCCAACAAGAATGTCATGCTTTTTATTGCTCCCATAGAACATAATGTATAATGAAAAGCTTTAGTTTGAAGGCTTTCAATTACACTTGAGGAATCCACCTTTGATCTCGAGATTCTTACAATGTGAGAAGTTCCAAGGGTCGGGTGTTATGTACCCACTAGTCAAATTTAGCCTATGATTAATCTAATAACAACACTAGTACAAGACATCCTAGCTGAAGTGTTGTGAGATTACCTATTAGGACAAACAAACTCATAAGCCCCAAAAAATGACATTCCATACCATCATAGCCCATCCTAATCCAAGATTAAGCTTAAGCTCTAGATGATCTTAGATTGACTCAACCCATCTAAGCAACATAACACTAATCCAAGGATGCAATTGATCAATGTTGCCTATAGTTGTTCCATGCCCCTCTAGCTTCATAGTCTCAACCGAGGTGTCTTTGGCCAATATCCCACCTATTTTTTCTAAATACTAGTTATTCACTAATAACTATCTCTAATATATTTTAGTCACTAAACCCTTGTATGCACTTAAATGCTAGTAATCAACCCAAGTCATGGTTGGCATGGCCTTATTGCAGCAATAGCCATTAGTCCTCTGAACCGAACAAAGATGCCCTTAATGTGACTTTAGAAGGGAAACAGAACCAGGACTTTTCACAGCATAAAATCTATGCAAAGTGCAAATTTTTTTATGTTCATTTATTTTTACTTGTTCATTAAGAGCCCGAGGTACAATGTGGTCATCATTTTCGCAATAAAGTGTCTTGCTTATTCAAGAGCTCTTTCTTTTTCTTGTATGTCACCATTTGGAAAAGAGACGGAGTCCTCACCAACTCACTTGGAGGTTGATTTTTGGGTTGTATAGTTCCCTCCAATATCCAAAACAAGAAATAAATCTTTGTAGGGTTTTCAAGGTTACATAAAATCTCTTTAACTTTATCTAGAATGACCACCACTACGGTTGGGAGAGAGTGGAGACTGGAGAGTGGAGTGTGGAGAGTAATGCAAGGTCATGAGCAATTATAAGTTGAGACCATCAAATATTTGATTGCTTATTGCAATCACATCTTTGAAGGAAAAGCCCAAATTGTTTTGTGCAACTAAAACAAAGATGTTTCAGCTTGTTGGAGAGAGCAATGTTGAAGTACATAAAAGAGTGGGACGTTAAAAGAAAAAAGCTTCAGATATTGCTAAGTAGGGAAGCAAGCAACAAGTTAAGTAAAATTCCAATCCAGGTTAACGTATTCACAAATGCAATTGATTTCGGCTTGCTTCCCTACACTGCCAAGCTTCAGTCACTGCAACATTTCGCAGGAATCAGACATCCATTAAGACAGAAATCGAAAAAAGATTTATTCTAGAACAAGAAGATTGAAACCTCAAACGAGATCAATTAAGAAGTGATATGTGTGGCATCTCGGACAGTTTAATTCGGATATTGCCAATTACTGCAGAAACAAGTCAAATGTGCAGTATGAAGCTCTTTTCAAAGAAGCCTTGGAAATAATCACTGCAGATCAAATCATAGTGGAAATTACAAGCACTTAGCACATGTCATATATATGTATGTATACATCATAAACTAACTTCTAAGCAAATTCTGGAAAGTGGCGGTTGCAGTAAATAACAGAACTGAAATATACGAGATGCACTTCCCGAAAAAGTCTTGGAAAAGCAATCCTATTATGAGACAAAACGGTAATACAAAAAATTATAGTGCTTATCTACGAGGATCGCATCAACTGCTTGGATTCAATGATTGTTTGAGGACCAATGCCAGTTCCATGTTCTCCTTCGTTGCACATACCTTTGGACGGATTCAGCTGCTGCTGTGAGCTCTGGTTTTCAAAACGTATTATCTTAAACAAAGGAAACTGAGGCGTGCAGAAGATCCACAGAGATGCCTAAATAGTTTTTGTCTACTGTGACTTATGCAGATAATATGCGCACACAGATTGGAGGGCTTAGCAGCAGGCGCTGATCAGCAAGGGTAGGTTTACTAGTGTGAGTATCATCGTTTATCGCTAGCAGGCTCTTCAATCTACCTTTTAGAACAGTTTAGAATTGAGCGATCGTATCTCTTTCAGCAAAAGCGTCACCTGACCAGGTATTAAAGATGTCGTATGGGTCAATCACAACGCCTCCACTCACTTCATCGTCTGCATTCTCATGTACTAGCACTGCTTTAAAAAGAGATGAAGATTCTGTAAGCTCTTCTAGTGTTGCAAAGAAATCCCCGTCGTGTGTTGTTAATCTACTAGAGAGCTTCTTCAATTCAGTATCTGAGCCTTGCGCTAAAATATTAGCTTGTTCATCGCAATTGAACTTTTGTATGGATTTTATGGGTTTAATTTCCTCAAGAGATGCATCAGGGACTACAATGCGGAAGAAGGAATCGTCTTGCAGCTCATGAGCATTTGCTTTTTCTTCCGTTTTTGAACTGACGTTATCTGTAGAAGGTGGGGTTGGATTTGTGGTGGCCGTTGAAAAAGGATGGTTGTGCTCGGATGTATACGTGACAATGAGCATGGAAGGATCAGTTCGGCTCTTCTCCACCTGCTTCCGCGCCGAGCACCCTTTAGAGCTGCTACATCTATAGTAGCCCCTGTATTAGCAACACAATCACAAGGTTAGTGCCGTTTTAAATGGTTACGCTTAACCGCGAGAGAGAGAGAGAGAGAGAGAGAGAGAGAGAGAGAGAGAGAGAGAGAGAGAGGACCTAGGGTACGGGGATCCTTTGATAGGCTTCTGACCATACTTGCGCCATGCCCACACATCCGATGAGACACCTCCTCCTCCATTGGGTCTGTTCGTCCCACTCGATAATGGAACATACACAACTTGTTTCTGCGGCTGCACTTTTCTGGAAGTCAACAAGACGAGACAAATGTTATCCTTTCGAGTTTCATACCTAGTGGCTGTCTATACTTATCAAGGAAATGAGGAGAAAGTACTCAAGTTGTTCTACGAGCACCACTGACCTTCTTTTGGGAGTTTGCTGATCAGTTGAGAGCAGCTCTTCGGATGTTGGATTTGATTGCTGATCCTTACTTTGATTACCAGATTGTGATGATATATCCGAGGGCACTCGCTCTGAAGATTGAATCTCCAAAGGATGCATAAGGATTTGAGGTGAATTTCCCAGAACTTCTTCAAAATCAGGATTTGCTCCCGGAGCAGATCCAGGGTTTTCGATGGGCAAGCTATACTGGTCATGTTTCTCCACTTGTATGTTGTGTGATGAATTTCCATTAGCTCCTGAGAATCTGGAGAAGAGTGCAATGGCACTCGCACTCGTTCCTTGGGAAAAGTTGCTAGAATCATCCTCAGGCCTTTCCTGCTTCACATTAGTCTGAGACCAACAATATTGTGAAAGAGATGAATTTGAGTCTTTACAGTAAAGAGATGAATTTGAGTCTTTACAGTAAAGAGACTGCATCGGATCTATTCCTGATTCTGTTGCGCTATTCGAGTACAGCTGAATTGTCTTGGTGTTGTATAAATCTTGCAGTTCCTTTGTGCCAAAACAGCCAGCCGCCTTCACTGCTGCCATAGCCGATCCAAACTCGGATGAACATCGATTGTGTAGCATGGATGTCGGTGGAGAAAACGCGAATCCTCCTCTGTTTTGAGTAAACGAGAATTGGTTCAGGGGTGATGAATGTAAAGCCATTGAAGCTCTCACAACTGCTGCTAGCTCACAGTTATTCATGTGATCCATTTATGCAGCAACCAGAGCTTCAAATCTCGCCTAGAATTCGATTTCAGCAGCTTTACTGCCGAGCAAAACAGGAATGGCCAATTGAGCACAAAGTCTGATTACAACTGAACTATTTTGCTAAGTTGAGCTCTGAGAATGACACTTGAAATCAAAGGAAAGCTTGGCAGGAATATCTTATATATGAACAGGCAGCCTATCGAATGAGTGGAACCAATACGTTCTCTAAGTTGGTCAAATCAAAGCAAGATTTGCAATGGTTCAGTTCAGCTTCCTGTCACAGCTCCTAAATCATGATGATGACCAGCCCGAGAGAGAGAGAGAGAGAGAGAGAGAGAGAGAGAGAGAGAGAGAGAGAGAGAGAGAATCTAACCTCCTAGCTAGTGAGTAATGCCGGTAGGTCAGATAGCAGTATTGCGAATTTCGAAACGTTCCATGCCATGTATATTGTCTCTCTCTCTCACACACACACACACACACACACACACACAATCCCACTTCCCAAAATCCCACTTCCGCACAACCCAAAAACAACACAACACAAAAGCGATTTATATCCAAAATTTAGCACCACCACACTTACTACAAACCTGCTTCTAATCCCGTGTCTCTCACCTCTCTGGACCCCACAAAAGCCCACAACCTTAACTCTATCTCCCAGTGCGATCCAAACCCATCTCGGCGGTGATACCAAGATCGTATTGCTGCCTTTATACGTGCAGCAACTTCCTCCCTCTCGCTCCCCCTCTCCCCCTCTCGACAAAAAGCTAGACTAGATATTTCCTGTTTCTCCATAGCTGCTGGCGGAAGTATAGGCATGACTGCATTGCCTACATTTATTCCATGCAAATCGGATGGCCCATGGTGGCCCTCCACGTGGCCACAGGTCGTCGCGCTACCTGAGTGGGGACACAGCGCATCCCAGTTTTCGTCGATGCCCGTGCATGTGTCTCATTGCGGCGGTGGCGCAACCGGGGGACTTCTCCTCCTCCTAGATACTAATAACAATACAAAAATGCTCTCCGCGTCCCCACGGCTTCCAGGGGTCCAGATTCGACAACGGTGCAGGGGGCGTCGGCACTGGCTGCGCGTCCATGCGCTTGCCGACGCATCCCCTGCGCCGCTGCAATTGCAACGCCACTTTCAAGTGGGATGCCCTATTATAGCGTGTAGCCAATAGACGACGACTCTCCCCCACTTCTACCAAACTAGCGTTCCACATTGCGCCTCCACATGTGGCAACTCGCATCAAACTTCCACAATGCTTTTGGGGAAGGAACCATCTTTTTGGTCGCCTTTCTTTAGACTATTATCCCTACATCATCTACTAGATTCACTGACCATTCATGCGGTAAGAGTCAGTTGAGAAGTTATTGCGAGGCCACCGAGAAAAGAAGTAATCTCAAAAAACCTTAAAAATTACTCCAACCATCGCGAAAGTCTTTACAAAAACCGAATTAAAGCCCTGAGGTGAGGTGAGGTGAGGTCAGACAACGATGGAGAGTATATCTCATCCGAATGCAAGGAGTATTATTGCCTCAACCAAGGCATCGAACAATAGTTCATCACTCCTTATTCACATCATGTAAAGGATGAACTAAAGTTATGCTTACTACCCAACATAATTGCAATATCTGATGTAAATAAATGGATTGAGCTAAATGTCAACCCTTATCTAATATGTGAGATTAAAAAAAGGATGAAGCTAAATGCCAACCCTTATCTAACATGATTGCAATATGTAATTACAAAAAAAGAGATGGAGCTACATGCCATGTCATTATAGACTAATTGCATCCAAAGTTTCTTTGGTCCCAGGATCAAGGCCCCCTTCTAAACCAAGATGCATTATAGACTAATTACCCAATGGGGTTGCTTCGTTGGTTAGCTTGGCATCCAAATTTTCTTTGGTCCCAAGTTCGAGCCTCCCCGTGGAAATCAAGAAGCGTTATAGACTAATTGAGTTGAGGCTTGCTCACCTAGGTTCTACACTCTACGATCCCACTCAAAAAAGCATTATCAATTAATAGCAAACCTAAATTTGCATCCCTCCACTTGCTAAGTGAGAGAGTTAACATAGTGTTATGCCTTGTGATACTTATGGCTTTAGCCCTTATACACTTTGGCCTCTCACACCATCTCAAACCAGGATTTAAGATAAATTTATTTATCCCATTGGTCCTTCATCCACTTAATAAAATATTCATGGGCATGTGACTTTAAGATTATGGACTTTTATGGCTTATTAGACAAGTAAAATTGAAATAGTGAAATTTTTGCCATGGAATCTATTTTCATTTTAACTCAAAAAAATTGAGATAATCTTTTATTGTGACTTAGTTCCTTATAAAACCATATGGCTACATACGAGACATTGCTTCAACTGCATTTCATATGAATCCAAAAAAATATAAAAAACAGTTCAAATTTAATATAAAAAATTCACAAAGATTTAAAATATCTTGATTCTGTATGTATGAAACAAAATGTGTATTGTCAAAATTTACAAATGGGCATATGCAAATTGTAAATGTGAAAAGAAATTGTGGTGGTACAAGAGTCTATCATCATACTTGCAAGGACAAGAAAAAATTATAAAAGTCAACATTAGGCACAAATCGATCCAAGGTATCATTTTGACTCGCAACTCAAAAAGTGCACATCAATTAATGCTATCAAGATTAATGCTATCAAGTTCTAAGAGTACTAAACATTATAAGAACAATTCACAACTCAAATTTTGTTTTCACGAGTTAATACCTTTGTTTTGAAGTCGAAAAGTAAAAAATAAATAAAAATAAGCAAATTTTTGTAATTTGATAATCAAGGAATTGTGCAAGGCAAAAAATTTGAACCAAGCAACAAGCATTGAATCAACCAAAAAACTTCATAGTAGAATTATAAATAGATGACTATTAAGGCCAATTTTTACAATCATGATGGAACTTGCACATAAGTCACATAAGCTCTAGACTTATGCATTAGTCACCAAAAACATTTATATATCTTGCATGTTCTCATTTGTGCTGTACAAATAATCAGAGCTCCCATCCTCACCTTAGACGAAACGGAGTTCAAACAAATTCAATGTTTCTTGAAAGACTAGCTAGCACACTATTAAGAGATGTGAGTTTAAATAAACAACAAGAGAGTTCAAGACAAAGTATTCAATTACGCCATCATTACAACTTCATCGATTTGTTAGATCTTGTATTATTTTATTTCTTGGGCTAGGTCAATAACACTTAAAAAGGTGATCCCCACCATAGCCAAGCTTGATGAGTGTTAACTTGTCGCAATAGATGCCCTACCTCATATCTCGGCTTTCTCCCATAAAAGGGGCATCTTAGATATGTTTCAAAATTGTCTATATATGGTTATCCACTTCAATGCGATGATATGTTAGCATATTCAGCTTGGTTTTCAACTTGGCCAACTTGTACATACTTGTAAATCTTTGTACATAGTCTATAATCATTGTCCACGGCCTCCCCTATTCCAGGAAAAACATTTGTGAAAAAGACTCTTCCCATCAAATCATAGAATTTCTTAAAATATCATCCTCACATACTTCCATTGATTAAACATTGTCTTGTCTCCATATGTGTTTTAGATTGATACAATTGCTAAGAATGATTTACATGCAATGAGTTAAGTGGACAGGACCATGTTCCATTGTTTAAGGCCAACTCACAGCGCAGTCCCCTTTTGTGCAATCATGATTTCCTATATCTGGCAACTTGGTCTATACTTTCTTGGCATGGGAGATGTCCACATATGACCCCACCACCATTTATATGTGATGGGCTCCAAGCCCCATGTTTGTTGGCATATAATATTTCTAAGTACAAGTTGAAGATTAAGTCATTTCCACTTTTATGTGTGGAGAGTTGGTAACCTTATTGACTTCCACTTGCCATCTTTAGCACCAAGATAAGTGGTTGAAGGTGATAATCCACCATATTTGGAATTACTTGCAAATCTTAGTTAGAATAAAAGCAAATTTACTATGCTACTATATTCTAGGTCCAATGATGAGTCCAGGGCCAACTGTATACTTGATCAGGCAATCAGAGTAGGAAATGCACATCGTAAGCGACAACCTAGGCCACGCAGGGGTTGCCACAAAAAAGAGTAGACTATATATATGTCCTTTTTAGAGACAAACAAAAAATACAGAGTGTGGATAAGCTCTTTGAGGTTTTTCAAAATATGAGTTTGCGCTTGAATTGATTTGTATTGTGTTAATCTATGATCCTACTAGTTAGACTTTTATCTTGGTATCAAAAGCCTAACAAGAGTGCACAAGTTTAGATAGATCGACATTTTTAACTTTGATCTCGACTTAATTAATGATGAAGCTGTGATTATGTGGTTTTTAGCAGTTCTATCTAAGAGGATTTGATGTGAGCTGAAATGCCATACTGAGTATATGTCCTTACAAAATGCTATGGACGATGCAATACAAGAGGAGGGTGAAGATTCTGATGACAAACCAAATATTGAAATGCTTCCATACACAGCAGGGCAAACCACTACTACATCCACCACTATTGCATCCACGAATATTAATGCTACTACAGAATTGATGATCAACGAGTTCGAGAAACTTTGTCAAAAGAGACAAATGTAGCTGGATAAGATGCAGTCTCAATTCGATGAAAAGATGAAAGCTTTGGAAGAGGTACATGCTAAGAGTAGCAATGCAACTGAAAAGTTTGCTAAGACTTTTTCTAGTCGAGAAAATGTCTGGTGTTCAGTTTGTCGTTTAATCCTCGGATTATCCAGCAAAGGTATGCTAAGCTTCAATATCGGGAACCTACTGCCCATATGGGACCTAATCCTAAGAGCAAGGCTTAGAACTTTGGCGTGGGATTTCCAGAACGACTTGCTTTTTAAGCACAACAAGCAATGGAATCAGAGCCTTACAATGTTAGCAATGGAATCACAGTAATGATCAAGAGATTGGTCCTTCGAAGCAGTATGCTATCTATGCTACTGCGCAACAACAAGCAGCGAGACAATGGGCCAGAGCACCACTTGGATGCTTTGCTTCCAAGAGAACCACAGAGTTGCGGAATGTCCGAACAAAGGGAAGTTTGTTCCATTCTGTCGTGAATGCGGTTATGGACATTGTTACAAAAATTGTCCAGCAAGACCAAAACCACCACCGATTACTACTCCACTGAATATGATTATGATTAAGCAAGACCAACAGCTCATCCTACTGAACCAAGTCTACCTTTGATGGTTGTTACTAGAGCTCAAAAGAAGAAAGAGGTTCCAGTTGATCCAGTACCTGCTGAATCTGTACCAACTACAGATATACGTACTACATCAAGGACATATCCGAATCTCAACTCAAAAAAGAAAAGATACCAGAATATGAGATAGTGAATTAAACAATTGCAAGAAGAAGAGGAATTAAAAATAGCTAAAGTAGTAACCGAAGCCCATTCTTCACATGTACCGCCTTCAAATTTACTAATACTTAGTTGCACCATCATAAAGAACCCTTCAAGATGACAGAACCTGAAGTGTCGCAAACAGAAATGATCGTAAATATTCTGTCGAGCAAGATGGATATTACGTTGGAAGAATTTCTTAAGTTGGTGCTGAAAGCAAAAGAAGTATTAGTGAAAAATTTAGCACAAATTGAGCCAGCAGCCCATCATGAGCCACTTTTTTGTGCCGAGTTTGAATAATCAAGTGAAGTGCTCAACATAGGAGCAGCCTGGGAAAGTAAGCAACAAAACATCACCCTGCCAAATACAACATAGACAGATTGGTAAAGCAGCCATGATAGATCGAGGTTCAGAAGTTAACCTAATTTCAACAAAGCTATGCGCAAAATGGGGCCTTACAAAGATAAAACCTGCAACTTTTGCCATTAAGCTAGCAGATCAAATGTCGTCCTAAGGGGATGATAGAAGATATACCTCTCAAGATCGCCAGAGTTCAGTTTGTCATTACTTTTGTAGTAATGGACTTACCTAACGCACTGAATGTTCACCGTGTCTTATTGAGCCGTCCATGGTTACGAGTTGCACAAGTAATTCATAACTGGGGCACCGGAAAAATCACTTTTGAGAATCGTAAACGTGCAGTCAAAGTTGATCCAATCACTTGTACTATCAAGCCAGTGGTCCAAAAAGGGGATGATGATTCATCAACAATGGATCATACATGTGATCAATACGTAAAGAATTTGGGAGTTCATTATGACTCTCAAACTGATACTATCAATTGGAACCAAGCTCTTGCAATAGTGGATTGTATAGCAGGCTATATGTGTCAAAGAGATAATCAATCTGAATTGAGCGAGATTCTTTTACCAGATCGAACTTTGGATACGCCAATCACTTTTCCAATGAATATGATGAGCGTAGCTTGGATATCAACAGATTTAATACATTAGGGAATATTAGAACCCAAAATGGGCCCTTTGTCAAGATGTTGTTTTTGACTTCGCACGCTTTCAACGCTTATGTGTCCCAATGAATGGTGTCCATCTGTGACGAACTGTAATAGTGGTTGACGGACAGAAATTGTATTTAACTTTCCCAGCCAAATTCTTGTCATTTTCAAATATCCCGTCGGGCAGAACAAACAATTGTGATTGGACCACAGTTACTGCCCGAATACTCTTATGTTGCCCATCATTGTACACTTGAGGTTAATTTGATGTCAATAGTCATAAACTGTAGTTAACTAATCCTTGTAGTTTAGGAACTTCTTGTCATTCATAGGTATACCTCTCATTCTATCTCTTATTTTGGATTGTCATTCTTAGGTTTGCCTCGCAATCTACATTCTCTCCGTTCTCAACTTGCGTACTCATATTTTCGACTAATGGCTACACATTATTGGAGACCAAGAGGATCCATTGATGCATTCAATATTTGCAATGAAAAAAATGCAGTAGATCAATGGATACCAAGAATATATTGAAAATATCAATGGACCTTGATGCATCCCTCTGCAAAAGGCTCATTCCGAAAAAAAAAAAAAAAAATCGGATAACATATATAGAAGCTCCTGCAAAGGCAGGATAATGGATTTTAAAGTATCACCTACCGGTCAATCTATCACAAAAGTTTTAGCTCAGCATGTTTATCTTCACAATGAGCTCAACATTCATGATTTGAATCCAAATGATAGAAGAAAATGCAATTGTAAGTTTTCATATCTAATTTCTTTAAGGTTAGCATTTTCTTTAAATTATATTTTTCTTGTGATATTTTTGTTGATTTTGCAGATTTGTATCCATCAAATTTCGTTGAATGGCAAACAGTTCAATCGATTGTAGGAATAATCGATGTCATAAAAAATATTAACTAAAACACTTTCTCTTGTGCAGGTAAGAGTAAGGCAGGAAGAGCATATAAAATGCAAAGATATTGTAACATCCATCGAAATTGAAGATCCATAGATTATGAACTATGGAATTTTGTATTATGTAATACAATTTTTTGTATACATCATTTTTGAAAATATATGAACCACTTTTTCTATGAGGCTCTTTCATTTCTATGATCTCCATTTCCATGGTGCAAAACACAATGTAATTGCAACTGGATAATATGAGTTTTCAATAACAAGATTCATTGTCTCCTGTAGGAAATGCAATATCTCCATTGGTGAGATCTTAAGTCACTTGAACTCCAGTGACCACTACAATCAGATATCGAATTGATGCTTGCCCTTGTTGATGTCTCATATATATCAGTTGTATTTTTGGTCTTCATTGCCTTGGTCTGCATTGTCCTTGTCTTGGCATATTTAGATATGTTTAGAAGATTATTTGATCAAAGTTTTCCTTCAACAAATCTAAGTTTGTTGCATGTTTGGATTGGTTGTGGCAAAGGTTCGATCAGATCATCTTTCTGAACTTATCCAAAAAAAACCCATGGTAAAGGCAAGGTAGACCAAGGCTATGAAAAACAAACATGTCAAATTACCGTAGAAATATAACCTGAATTAATAACAGGAAAAAAAAAAACAAGTAAGAACAACCATAGAAAAACTGTAAATATTTTATTCCTACTTTCTAATTCACCTGTATCTAAACTAGAGAGGAGGAGATCAGCATTGATCTTAAGCATCCTGAAACTGTATCGAGGACCTAAAGCTTTAAGATACGTGTTTAACAATTGGTCACACTGTACATGTTGAGGAGTATTTACAAAGTCAAGTGCAAGGAGTGACAGAAGTAATACAAATAAACCAGAAAAATCATTGTCATTCAAAATTGATTCTACCTTTACATTAACAAAATCATCTAAATCATTTCCTAGAACAGGAGGAGGGGAACTAATATTTATGGGGGTAGGAGGAGGAGATTTATTAGGAGAGGAAGATTTAGCAGGAGAAGGCAAAGATGGAGTTCTGGGAGGAGGAGAAGGAGACTTAGGAGGAGAATTGGGAGGAGAATGCCTAGAAGAAAGAATCTCATCTGGAGGAGATGGCTTGGAAAAATTCCTCACTCTACTTGGAGGGTCAAGAGACCTCCTCTTCTTTGAAACACTCCCGCTTTGTATACAAATAACAAGCCAAGATGGTCGAGCTTGTTTTCATTTTCTCCTCTCTGAATCTTGTTTTGAAGAAGAGAAGGGAACAGGTCTAAAGTATTCTACAAATTTGTCATATGTGTCTGAAGCCTGAACACGATGTTGAAATCCTTGGGCATGATGGTCACCCTCTTAGCATGGACAACTGCAACAACAGTATCTGAAAAAAAAATTCACCTGAAAATTCTCATATGTAGTGTGCAGCGCCTCAATTGCCGTTATCGTCCATCTCACATCTGCAGATAGACTTCTTGTAAATCTCTGATGCATCTCTGTGGTGGTGGTAAATTTCCCTAACCCGCTCCTAAGATTGTTATTCCACCAGGGTGGCCTCGTGTTGTTTGCTTGGTCCGCGCCATTAATGTCCAATATCGGATCAGCGCGCGATGAAGGAGAACCCAGGATTAGAATTCAGGTCGAGCGCATCGAACCGATACTTGAGCTCAACCAAACCGATAGCTGGTAGTAGATGGGCGCACGCGAGTAATAGCGGATTGTAGGAAGTTTGTTTCGAGCATGTTGAATCGATATCGCATGGATGTAGAGAACTATAAGAATTTTAAGCAAAAAAATTTCAGCGTCGTCCATCAGTATATATAGAGAAAATCCAAAATGATTGCAAACATGGTGGGTTGGATGTCCCAGGCTTGGATTACGGTGATGATTATTTCGAGGCTTCTCAATCAAATCAAACTAAATATCCATCTATCATCAAAATGATTAGTCGATATCGAATAAACCAGAATTAATTTCAACTAAAATATGGTCACATCTACAATTAAAGCTACAAAAGTATGGTCACATCTACAATTTATTGCTGAAATTGACAAGGTTAAGCTATAAATACTTGACCTTTTTTATATCCAACCATTATAATTTCGAAAAATTCCAATGGCCATTATTTCACCCAATAGCAAATCGATACGCATATACTGCATGTGAAAATTAGAGAGGCTATTCTCATGCGCTGAACCGATATTGGAAGATAATATGAATGATCAAAGATTGACTCGATAGATTATCTATCGAATCAAGCTTTGATCATGCAAAATACCCTCCATTAATTTCAAAAAAATTTCAAAATCTTTTTTTTCCTACAATAGCGATTCGACACGTGCAGTCCAAGTGAAAAATCATTGTCTTTTCCAAAGACGCGCTGATCCGATAGCCAGTATTTCACTCGATAGCTAATCGACGTGCATATACAGCATGTGAAAACCAAAGGTGCTATTCTCGCGTGCTGAACCGATATTGGATGGAATATGATTGATCAGGAGGATGATGATGATAATTAAATAATTTTCTGTAATAGATTTTTGATATATTACAAGGACCTCTCTTTTGTTATGAATTTAAATGCCTTTTGAAATATTGTAATACTTGGCGAGTTTTTAGCTTGATATCTAAATTGTGCTCTTCTATATAACCACTAAAAAAGTTGAACTAAATATTTATTTCTTGAATTGTGTCCTCCATGATTTGTTGCTCTATGAAATGCTCCCTTTGCTTGCCAATGATATTTTTCCATGCCTTGTGATGACCAGATACTTAAGCTCTCATATTCCTTTGCAAAATAAGTTGCATGATGAAGAAGGATGTGCTGCAAACAATAGTTTTGATTAGTTACATCGGTAGAAAAATATATAAGCCTGAATGAGAAAAGTACCAGATAATAATATAGATTAGCACCATGTAATGAGTAACGTTGACTTTTCCCCAACAATCATGTACAGATTTTACAAATGTGGTGCAATGACTTTGCAAAGTCCTCATATCTTCTGATGATAGGTTTTCTTTCCTGATAACACCTATGAGTTTGTCTAAGTTGGTCCACACTTGTCTCTTTTCCACTCAATTACTTCCTTCCAGTGTTCGTGTGGCTTGAACAATTTCTCTTTAAATTTCGTATCTGACACTTGATTCTTTGCATGTGTAATTGGTTAAGAATCTTCTTGCTTTAGCACCTCCAATTGATGGCTTATTAGGAACGTTTCTGTTTTTCCCGGAGAGTCTATCACTTTTTTCAATCGTGACATTCCCTTTATGTAGTCCTGCATTTGACAGAACTATTTCCAACCTCCTAATTGTTGCTTTAGCCACGAACTCCAGTTTATGATTCCATGCTAGTAGAATATGCAGGTAAATAAGTTTTTCAATAATACGAACCTCATCATGCAATGTGCATATGTGAACATATTTTAATGGAATTGGCAGAACACTTTTCATATTTGGATTTTCAGCTTCTCGTGTTGGGCCAGTGTTTGTTGATCGTCCCAAATTCATATTGTAGCAATAATAAAGACATGGATGCTTTGATGTTGCCCCACGAGAGACATTATACATACATTTTAATATTTTCAAGTCCCCTGCAAGGTGCCATTGAATTTGAAAACTTCCATGGTTTTCGACTGTAAATTTCTCAACCTCCAAATGTCTCTTTATTATTTCGCCATAATTTTTTTTGAAAATATCCATGAAAGTATATTATGGTCCTCTTTCAAGACCTGTAGAGAAACAAGTAATGCATGACATGTCAATAAAAAACTGGCAAGGTATGAATTGTTAATCAAGATATTCTAAATGAAAATTGAAATATTTACCTGGAATGTCGCCAACCACCATATGTGATTTTCTGATTGAACACTAAACGTTCGATCATTTGTATCTGAAATTTTGTTCATCAAAGTGACACTCACTCGTTCCAACTTCTGACCCTTGATGATTTCAGATTCATCCAATTTCATTACAATAATGATCTTTCCATTTACTTGATGTTCGTCTAGTTTATAGAATCGAATGATGTATTTTAGAACATATTCAATATCAAGGAAAATATTATTGCAATCGTTGTAATTGAGCTTACCATATTCAGATTTGTATAATTCAGTTATATGAAGTGGTTGGCCAACTACTTTGAACATACCATCATTATAAAAATTTCTAGGTAATCTTACCCGATATGGATGCGGAAGATAAATTTTTTTCACCATCACTTGGGAAAAAGCTTTTTTAACTATTCTAAAAAAAAGTAGAATAAGCATTTCTGCTAATTCCAGATACATCACATGCACCTTGTATCACATTCGCATCCAAGTATGATTGAACCTTAATCAAAAGAGTCTCTACAATTTTATTTTTCATTTTTCAAACCGAGCATTTTTTATCATTTCCTTTGCTGACTTTCTTGGTAAAACATGACTTAAAGATGATCCAATGCATGAACAATCTGTTAAATAGTTCTTTGGCACCAAACATGATCTGCAACAAACATATGAAACTCAAATTATGTCTAATAAATAAATAATCCATGTTATTAAGTGCAAATCAAACTTAAATGACATATACAAGTCAAATAAACAGTTTATATGACAACATACTTGAATGCTCGAATTCGTTTTTTCTTATTGCCGCTATGTGTAGATAAGTCACCAATATTCTTCATCGGTACTCTCTTTCTTGTCCTCTTCATCATTGCCTTATTGATAACTTTTATATCAACAGCATACTTTAAACTCTCAGATCACAACTTTTCCATGGATTCTAAGATTTCTTGGTTTGATCCCCGAAGAGTAGTGACAGAAAAACTTACGTATGAAAATGCCCTCCTCTCGGGTAGTGAGAGAATCAAGCATCAAGAACTCGGATAGAGAGAGAAACCAATTTTGACTCAAAATGTGTAGAAATCTCATAACTCCATAAAACTTAATTACAAATGAACTAAGTCACATATAAGTAGTAATCTAGGGTGAAAGGGAGCGAAACATGATTAGACCCCTTCTTTTCCTCCTCTAAATCCTATTGGTTGAGTGACATATGATTCTAAATCCTATTGGACCATTTTGATAGATTCTAGCATTTTGATTGGTCACTAACTCTCATTCCAACACATAGGAATGAGTCACTCACCAAATCTCAACTTGACAAATGTAAGTAGCCTAACCTAACTCGAGCTACATCACTTTCTATTTTTTGCCAAATCAAGCCTTTACATGTGTACTTGTCTATTTTGCCTCTCATATGGTAGAGATCATTGCATACATCAGGGATCTGATAGTTGATTGATATGGATATCTCTTCATTTCAGAAGTTTCTCATTGGACTGAGGGCATTGCTCCTTGGACTATTTTAGACCTGGATCCATGGAATTTTGTAAAAACATGCAACTTATGAAAATGAATTTCGTCAGCAAATTATAGAAGTACCTCTGTTGGGTGATATAGAAAGGTCTTACGCTTTTGTCTCTGTGGATTGGAATTCCGAGACAATAATGCACTTCTCCTAGATCCGTCATCTCAAATTCTTGGGATAGCATCCTCTTAGTGTCCTTTGTCAGTTTGATATTGATGTTGAACAGCATCGTATCATCCACGTAGAGTGTGATATGACAAAGAATTGATTAATAGCTTTGAAATATACATTACATTTGCACAGAGCTTGGTTCAACGAATCCATGATCGATCAAGAATAGGTTGATTTGATGGAATAATGCTCTGGATGATTGTTTCAAACCGTACAAAGCTTTGTGGAGTTTGCATACCTGATTTTCTCGACCATTGAGGATATAGCCTTCTGGCTAGATCATGTAAATATCCTCCTCGATAACTCCATTGAGGAATGTTGTTTGTGCATCCATCTAGTGTACCTCAAGATCTGCTATAGCAGCATATGATAGTAGCAGTCAAATGAAAGTGTGCCTGACAACTAGTCTAAAGTTTCGAAGTAGTCGATATTTGGAATTTGTTAAAAATCCCCTTGCCACGAGTCCAGTTTTCCTTCTGTCGATACCGTCGTCTACTTTGTATTTGATCTTAAAGATCCATTTGTAGTCGATTACCTTTCTGTCTGCTAGCAACTTGGTGACAGTCCTTGTGTTGTTCCTCAGCAGTGAGTTGTACTCCTTGTCCATTGCTTCTTTCTAGATATTTGAATCGACCTCTGACATAGCTTCCTCAATTGTAATTGGCTCTTGAATAGAGTAGTGAGCAAACTCATCAGTGTATCGGACAAACTGAGTTTGAGTTCTTGTTGATCTCCTAGTGGAAGTTTCTGGCTCCGAAATTTGACTTTATGTCGGCTGCTCCCGAGTTGCAGCTAATTCATCTTCTTTTGGGTCTGATTGTACACAGTGACTGCTGGAAGAAATCAAAATAGTTTTTCGATATGTATCAATTGTCGGGCAAAAATTGTAGACTGCATCTGGTCTTTGTCCTTCAAATCAATAAACTAATCTTCAATGAAAGTCACATCCTTGTTAGTAAAAACTTTACATGTCTCTATATTGTACGGTCTATACATTCCATCAGAAGTACAATAGCCAACAAAAATAGTTTTGAATGAATGTTCATCTAATTTCTTTCTGTTTTTCTTTGGAACATGAGCATAGGCAGTACATCTGAATACTTTCAAATGTTTCAATGAAGGCTTGGATCATGTCCAGACTTCATAAGGGGTTTTGCTGTCATGAAGGCCTTTAGTTACATATCAGTTCTACATGTAAGCTGATGTTGATACAGATGTTGCCAAAATGATTTGGGCAATGAAGCATGAGTTATCATGCATATAAATGACTCGACTAAGGTCATGTTCTTCCTTTCTGTCATTCCATTTGACTGTGGAGAATAGAAAGCAGCAAATTGCTGCTCGATGCCATTAGTTGAGCAGTATTCCTTGAGTTCATTTGAGATGTCATTGTCGCTCCTAAGAGCTTTGATCTTCTTGCATGTCTGCAACTCAGCATTTTCTTTGTATTTCTTGAAGAACTGGAAGGCTTTAGATTTGTGCTTCAGAAAATATACAATGGTTCTTTTAGAATAGTCATCTATAAATGTAATAAAGAATCTAGCACCAAGCGGTGATGGTGTCTGCATTGGGCCACATATATCAGTATGTACAATGTCTAGCAAATCTTTAGATATGTGTTCTTGATTTGACTTAAATGGCCCTTCTTTCCTGCTTTTCTACGACACAATTTTGGCAGACAAGAGGGTCGACAATTTGATAGTCTAAATCAAGAACTGAAGAACGTCTAGACATGTTACCTATCGATACATGATTAAGGTGATCAAGTCTATAATGCCAAATCAATTCTTTATTGATAGATGTTGAACTGCTTAAAGCACAATCAGTTGCAGAGTTACAATGACTAAGCCTATAGAGATATCATTGCCTCTTTTCGAGTGCAAGAACTCTCTTGTATTTATCAAAAATTTGATAGGAATATGCCTGAAATTCTACCCTGTGTCCCAATCTGTAATTCGACTGACCGACAACATATTTGTCGTCAGGTTCGCGACATACAATACATTTGGTATTAGCTTCGACCGCCCATTCTGAAAATTCAGTCTAACAGAGTCTTCACCTTCGATTATGTGTGAGTTATCTCCAAGGTGAACAAACTTCTTGGTGTTGTGTGAAAAGTACAGTACTAAGGACCATAAATGGATCTTTGAATGATCCACAAGGTGATTGTATGCTTGTTAAACAATCTATCAGAAACTAGTCATCAGAAAACAAGATCTAGTTTAGCAGCTTGATAGGAAACAAGTAGAGACAATCAAAGCATTGATCAAATAGTCTAATCCAACTCCACACGTGTGGAAATAAGGCTGTAGTACAGCCTGTAGACAGTGTTTACAAAGTGCCAAAGCTGGGTTTCATTGGAAAAATAGAGTAATCACCATACAATGAGAGGAAACTCGAGTTTCTCCTTGAGGCTCCAAAAAGTTTCTATCTTCTCACTATGGAGAATGGAAATACATAGTAAAACACACTTCCTTTGCAAAGTTAGGTGAAAATCCAGCATGTAATAAGGAAGTAGACTCCACTTTCTTGCCCTAATGTGAAAACCCTAGCCTAGATCCAAGAGTCATGCTTGGTAGGTGCATGGTAGGTACAAATCTCATCATAAATCATGGTCTAGATTCTACAAAGTAGGAATCACTACCAAATAGACACAACCATGTACAAGTGGCACTTTGGCCATTCAAGTAACCAACAAACAATATTGACAAAATGTACAATATTCTACATGGCTAGATTTGCCAATGTAGGCAATTTTTCACATGTTGTAGGCTGAATATTCAATAAACTATTCATGATGGCTTGTCATGTCTCCGATTGTAGTGGTAATTCAAAAAATTGAGTTTGTCTACCATTAGAGCAGACTGTGATTGCGAATCCATTTGGAAGTTCAAGACGAGTGTGTGCAGATAGTAGATTATATGACTAGAAACAATTATAGTAAGTGTCTACTCTTTATCAGAACAATCATGCATCACAATCGACTCAGACTATCAGTCATAGAAGACAATTTAATCTACAAATAAGTTTCTCTGCAAGCAAGAAAGAATCCAAACATGAATTAAATGAGCATTCAATCACAATATACACGACCTAGATTACTGAAACATTGATTATTCAGTCTCGAATAGATACAGTCAGAGTTGCATCCTTCCTAAAACAATACTCTGTAATAACAGAGAAAAACAACAAAATCATTGCACTTTGTATGTTCGATTAATCAAATAGTTAGATTATTGAGCTAAACAATCTCTTCTTGTCTAACCGAGCAACTAATAAGTTGCTGGATATATACACATGGCTAACTAATTAAAAGAATCTTTAATCTGTACTTTACAATTCAGATTAAGGCACTACGTGTTGTTGGCAGTCGCCTTCGGACAATATTTGATTTTGTTAGAGATTCTATCCGGTCATGATTCAATGTACTTGTAGATCCGTCGGATTACGACCTATTGTTCGAGGATGGCCGAATAATCGAATCTGGTCAGATGGTCTGAGATGGTCGAACTGTCGAGGATGTCTGAACAATTGAATATGGCCAAATAATGAGGGACGATCGAATAGTTGAAGGTGTCCAAACAATCAGGGAAACACTATCACTGATCCTTTTGTATTTCTGCAGACTGTCAGAAAACAAGTGTATTTCTGCAGAGTATGCGACTATACAAGTATTTACAACAGCTAATGAATGGATCTCTCTCTCTCTCTCTCTCTCTCTCTCTCTCTCTCTCTCTCTCTCTCTCTCTCTCTCTCTCTCTCTCTCTCTCTCTCTCTCTCTCTCTCTCTCTCTCTCTCTCTCTCTCTCTCTCTCTCTCTCTCTCTCTCTCTCTCTCTCTCTCTCTCTCTCTCTCTCCTACATATATTAATTAATGGATTACATAGAACACACATTTATATTGTGGGCTTTTGTTTTAATTTGCCTCACTGGATGTCAATCACTCTTGTGTTGTATACTTGATTGAAGATTGAAGAGCCAACAAGTGATTGTGACCCCACATGTATTACTATTCCAAAAGGCACACCCATATGTAAGTTATTGGCCCATCACATATGGTAGAATCTAAATCAATTTCTAAAAATCTTACTTTCCCCACATATAAGAAAGAGAAAATAGATTGTGTTGTAAAGCTAGCTTGGAATCACCCAAATTCTCCCAAAAAACTTTGATGGGCAACTCTCCCACTCCTAAAGCAAGTCTAGAAGAAACTTGCTATGTCATAGGAGTTGAGCTAGCTCAAGAGCTCAAGTATGGACCTAGATAGCTTTGGAGCTCATGCCCAAGAACTAAAACTTAAAGTCCTCCAAAAAATTGTTGTCCAAAAAAGCGTGCAGTTCCAAATAGCACTATGTTTCAAGATTAATAAGGTTGGAAATGGCAACAAAACTATATGGGGAGTCCAACAAACAAACTGACAACTTAGCCAACTCCAAAAAATCCAAAGTCAAGTCTCAACTCTCCTTAACCAACATAAGTCAAGCTCTATGCCAAGCTTCATGTAGATGGCATTGAGATGACTAGTCTGAAAATATTTCTCGCCAATGAATAATAACGATGAGCATTGGGGCCACCAATAACCTTCTTTGGTTTCACCTTCGTCCCTATTCCAATGAAAAGGAATTATTACAATATTTTTACTACTAGGCTCATCCCTATGCCTCCAAATTTAATGAAATAATTTGTTGTTTGTTACCTTGTGAATGAAAGTTTTGTTGGCTTTAACTTCATGTATAATAGCATGTTTGGCTTTTGTTAGCGCTTTAACTAGATGTATTCCCTTCTACATCTTGATAGATGGCTAGGTTGGTCAATCTTTCAAGTTGGTAATTGTCCTTATTGTCCAATAATGTATAAAATGGAATGGTTAGACTAAGTAGCTAAGTTAGGAATCCATCGTCAATATGGCTTCATTGATGTGTCACCACAACACTTTGTGCCCAAGTTTATATATTTTGCTATTTTGACATCAATCCTAAGCTCAAATACATAGTATCTGAGTGTTATGTTTAATATAGAATCCAACATAGTAAAGGAGATGCTCAATCTTCAACCTAGCCACAAGGTCTTTGAACTTGAGCTTCATGTAGTGTCGACCAAATGCTACTCTTCATATTGCTTGTCACATGCACAAACACATCTACATTAACTTTCATACATTTGTGCAAAGACCAACATATTGATTTATCTTGCTTCTTCGAAGGTGTAAGGTAACCTCATCTTGATGGAGGATAACATAAACGATCAAAGCCAATCAAATGAAATTCTTACTTCTTGATAACAAACATAACATGATTTTACATTTCTTCATTTCATCCTGCCCAAAACCTAGTTAATAGCGTAGCCAACATGTCCATTAATACAAGAGAAAATATAGGGACATTATGTCTAGGATTTACTTAAGAATCCATCCACACTCTTAGGCCATCAACTGCATGATGCAGCAACCAAGTGCTACATCAGCTCTGGTCCCTTCATTGGTGCCCAAGAGTAGTTGCCTGCTTAATATGTCTCCCCATTCATTTTCTTCTGTGTGCTAATGTGACAATGTTTTGCATGTAACTTAATGTTTTTGACACAATCTACTGATTTATAGAGCCCTCAGCTTTAAAATCAATGGGCAACACCTATGTCATGCACATGTTCCCACAGTCCTGTCAACAGATGCCGCCACTGCATAGAATAAGTGTTAAGTAGAAGAGTAAGTTTCCGAAAACTCAATCCAACATGCTGAAAAATAATAACCGAAAGCAGAGTAGGAATAACTAAAATATTTCACTACTTTTCAGTTCTCAATCTTCCAAGGTAGCTTTATTAAGAAATCCCTCACAACTATATGTGGCAGAGACATGTCAGTTTGTAGTAGTGATAGCATCCTTAAGTAGTGCATCTTCAAGCATTGTGATTCCATTACAGTGCGAGCTAAAAAAAAACTTGAAACTGTCAAATTTTATTTCAATCAAGTGCTGCTAGTTTTACAATTATATAAACAAAGTCAGACATGTAGTCTCTCAAAAAAAAATTGAATTAAGCAAAAGGTGAATATCTATGCTTTCCAACCTGATACTCTCACAACCAGAGCATAAACTAGCCTCTCACAGAATAAATGTATGAGGTTGCAAATACAAGATTTTCAAGTAAAGACATTCTGTGATGGCATATGATCTGCAAAATCGCATCCTTGTTTGAGTGGTGTAGCAGCCAGGTTCCTAAGTTTTATGCCTACTAAGATCTGAATCGCCAAAATTTTTCCCAAATTTGGATATATTCATTATCACATGACTCATTGTTCACATACATTTTTTTGGAGCAGGCCTAGTTTGTCACCACTAGAAGTTGGAGCAGAGTTTGAACAGATTCAAAATTTGGAGAATCACGTGGAGCCCAAATGCCTTCAAAACATATATCCTCAATCAATAATAAAAAAAACCGAGAAATAATTGATACATCACTTTTCCACATGCATAGAGAAAACAAAAAATAAATTGCACCGTCTAAATGAAAACTATGTTCAGAAAGTTTAGCAATCCATAGGGAATAGATTCTCAATGTCATCAAAAAGGTAAAGAGCAGCCACCAGATACTGTTAATCCAAACAGAACCGTGGGATTCTTTAAACCCATCTCAAACAAGTTAGTCTATGTTCCTTCGTCAATTGAAAGAAATGAAAGACTTAGGTACTACAGATGCTGCTATTACTATACCCTTTTCCTCAAGTTGTTACTTAAGAACAAGTGTGCAACCTAGTGGTCGTTCATTTGAAAAGTGAGATGTTGATAACCAGTACTGTCATTAACCTTGCATATGAATCTAAGAAAGGTGGGAAGGGATTTTGGACTTCGGATGATAGCTTTGTTTTGAGCCTGCAAAAAGACAAGGTGACAAGCATGATAGTCAGTGCTCATTAATAACTCGGAGAACTGAAAGCATGAGCTACTACAGATGCTGCCATTACTATAACCTTTTCCTAAATTGTTGCTTAAGGAAGTACTTTGAACTTTGTCATTACCCTTGCAAATGAGTCTATGAAAGATGTGAAGGCATTCTGGACTGCAAATGATGTTCTGCCTGAGCCTGTACAAGGCGATCTGACTGAGATATTTGGTAGGATGTCTGCTGCTGTCCTCGGGCAGGATATGCCAACTGCCCTTGAATCAGCTGAGACATTTGTGCTGCAAGATTCATTTGCCCCTGTCCAACCTGTGAATCCTGAAACTGAGGTCGTGTAGGCTGCATGTATTGTGATTGAAAAAGTGAATGAACCTGTGAATGTGCAGCCTGTTGCTCTGGCACTTGCAATACTTTAGCAGCCTGCTGACCTGATAGTTCTCCATACTGCTGCATCTGCAACTGTCTTAATTGAGACATCTCCACAGCTGGTTGCTGCATCTGCATTGCAGCAGCTTGTGCCTGCTCCTGAGACAGCTGATTACTATGGGTTTGAGCAGTTTCTTGAGACTCGGATGCTTCCAATGTTGCAGGCCTATCCCACTGAGTTATTCCTGTAAGGGGGTTGTGATAGAAGGCCTTTCCATTTGGTGCAATATGTGTGTTCCAGATTTCAGTCGGTTTTTGCTCAGACCTTGAGAAACTGCTATTCTGCAAAGCAGGAGCCAAAGAACCATAAACACTATCTTGCACTTGCTGATGTTTCAGCTCATCTAAACTGGTCACTTCCCCTGCCTTGATATTTCGTCCATTGATGTTCAAAGCTCCTTCCTGCAATACCTATGGATTACAAAGAGCTTCCTGACTTAAATAGATAATGAAGTAGGATTCCGCTCTGCACTACGCCTAAACACGATTCAGGAAAACTATCTTTTGAAAGCTATTTTCTGAGTAGATGCAAGAAACAAACAGAGCAGCACCAAATTTTCCCAAGGCAATAGAAGAAGAAGAGAGAGATAAAAATTGGGGGCCTAAAATGTTAACTGCATCTGTAGCGCAATCATAATTTACCACTTACATACACCTTAAAACCTTTTGAAAGGTTACTTGGCCATATTTTCTGCCATTCGAGAAGGTCATTGGCTATTAATAGCAAGGAAAGATTACACACTTAGGGGGAGCGTTGATAAGTGACAGTGCTGACATGCTCTGGCCTTTGTGTGAGAGCCTGGAGCCAATAAGGATGAGTATCTCAGTTGGTCGAGCACCCCACTCAATTCGAAGGGTCCTAAGTTCAATTCCTTGCCTGACCGTATACTAAACTCTGGCACTAGATTAGTATCTGATTTGTCTGATAGTAAAATAAATACTCTGCTAATATACAAATAGTACAACCTGGCTAACATATCTATTCAGAATTAGGCATGAAGTTCACCCTGTTGAAAAAGGACAACTTGCAATACTCCTCTGAAATAAATCTAGAATACGCATACATGGAATGCCTGAAAAGCACATTTATCCACTTGCAAGCAATATCAAGAGCTCTATAACGAGCTGATAGTTTATTCTTTACGAATTGTGAATAAACTATGACTTTTGTATGCTTCGTAGTTTGAAACACAATCAAATGGCAATTGGAATAGGATGGCATGACAAAGATTCATTCAAACATCTCAAGCACCAAAATGCCCAGGAAAGGAGACACGAAGCTGGGTGGCAGGGGGTTGATACAATGGCTGGAAAGGGATGGCAGTCAGGGACTTTGGGTAGAGACGGAAATGACCGGACCATCCAGGGGTTTGAAAAAGCCAATCATGATGCCAAAAATGGGGCTAGCCTGAGGTAGTAATTGCTGGTAAGAGAGCCAGCCAGAGAAGCAGTATTGTAGCAGGAAGAAAAATAGCCAGGGAGGGCAGAATAACTGCCAAGAAGGTATCTAGCCAGCGTGAGGGCCATCCAGCTGACAGAAGCATGATGAGCAGATGACTGAACACAAAGTTGTCAGGGATGGAGGCAGAGGGAGGGGCTAAGACAGGACCGGTGCAGGGAGGAAAGAGAGAAAGAGGAAGAGCAGAGCACTTTTCTGAAAATGGTCAAAATGATCTAAAGCGACTCAAGTTTAAGAAAGACCTTTGCAACCACATGATTCTTGAAAGCATCACGTAGAACCCCCCGCTTGAGCCAGTTTGTGTTGGATAAAAATCTATAAGCTCATCTGCAACAGAGTCTAAGGTCTGTGAGCACAGATTTGAAAAAAGCTCTCCATGCACTTAGAGAGTCGTTGAACTTCAATAGTCTTATCCATGTAAAATCATCTGAATGCCATTCTTATGCAACAGCAATAACTCAGAGAGCAAAATGGCTTCAACATATGCAAAGATAGATGCAAAATCTTCTGAAAAATATTGCTTACGCCAATGAATGTGTTTGCTTTGGTTGAGCAAGCGAAGCTACAAAAAAATAACTTGCATATTCAAGATTCGTAGCAAAAGTAATCAGGATGACAACTGAAACTTTCCTCAGCTAGTCACCTCATCAATTATGCCTAGAGAACTTGAAAATATGATGCTTACAGCATCACCCGTCAAATAGAGGCCCTATCCAGCCCTCTAGCATAAGGATTTATGTACAATGCAGCTACAAGCACTTGTACGTACTGTACTATCATCAGCCAATACCACAAACAAGGTAGCAAAAGTCAAGGCACAAAGATGAAAATGCAAACCATTACAGAACATGACCCAATGGTCATTCTAAAATTGTCATAACAAGACGTGGTCATAGTTTTCAGAATAGAAATTTCAATCACTTCTACATACATGGGACGCCTGAGGAAAATCGGCAGAATTTGGAGTATAGGATAATAAATCAGAGCCATAATGTACACCATTGTCCACAGCCACCGCCTGAATCACAACCAAGCTGTGAATTAGGGAATCTGCACATGCTCAAAAAGCCAAAAGTAAAAACGAGTTTGAACGCAAAACAGGCCCAACTCTTGAAGACTGACGGAGTTGTAAAGAGTCAAATAAGGCTATTTTGACCTTGTGCCTTTCGTAGTCATCCCTCTGAATGCTATGAGGAAATGAATGCCCAGCTTCGACAGCCTGAAGTCCTGTGCCGTATGCTCCCCCTGCAACAAGATGCTAGAGTCAACCTCAGGGGTTTTAAGCAGATGACCACACTCCAAATGAATGATTCCTGTCAGGAAAATTTCTATGACGCACCTTGAGTACCACTAGTTTTGGCCTTCTTCACACTTGTTAGCTCTGCGTGTAATTTCTCTACTTCTTTTGCCAGTAATATTAAAGTCTTCTCCATGGCCTGCCTCTGTTCATCCTGATGAAGGCTGGCCTTCTTCTCATATTCATAAACAGCCCTGAACGGATTTAAAAAAAATGCCAAGATGTAAACCCCAGTCAGCAACTAAGACAAAGAAGCTCAAAAAGTCAAGGCCAAGAAAATGTTGCAGCTGTATTATTACCAAGGAATCCGTGTAACATTTCCAAGGTCATTATAGTACTGCATATTCAGAAAAGTCTCCGATCGGTATCAACAAGCAAGCATCCCATCAACCAAAGTCTTATCCTGTAGATGGGCATCAACACTGATAACTGTATTCCAGCATTTTGTGTAGGCTGTGTTTTAAGTCAAAGTCCATAAAAACATAGAAAATTATTTTTCAGGGTAAAACAATGCGAGTAGGGCCCTTCAACTTGAAACCACCAGCTGTATGAACTATACATCCATCCAGAAAAGGCAGTTGACTTGCAACATCAAAATTTAGTAGATGCTCTCAAAGCACAGCTAGCATCAGTGAGCCATTTGGAAGAAAGTGCTCAAAACTGGGAAAACTTTCTTTGGAAGTTCAAAACAAATATTCACCAGCTTCTAAAGATGACGATTGCCTCAAACTAAACTTGGCTACACGAATTCACGTCTACTTTGAGTTGCATTTCAAGAGTGTATTGAAAAGACCAGGCAGCAGGTGCACATTAAGATGTTAATAAGAAGCCTGAGCTTCCTATATGATGTAGACTGGATTTCCTTCACAAACTCGGCACTCCAGGTAGCATATCATATGGATCACGTCATCAGCATCCAACGGTAGGCGCAGGTCGTACGCTCGGTTAGTCTATAGTCACAACAAACCACGATCTGGAGCGTTCCGAGCCTATTCGAAGCAAAACTCTAAATAACCTTTTTTGGGGGGAACGTTTAATTTTCCCCACGTTTTATCAAAATTTACGAAAACAGTGGCTGTTTTGCAGATCATTCTGCAGTGGGGGACCATTCGAACAGTCAAATTCTGAATTGGATTCCATTCGAATCGACATGTAACTATCCTTCGGCCTAGGCTTTATTTGTCCTTTTTACACATTTAGACCGTGGCTTGGGTCTATCACAAGACATTCTAAAAAAGCTATTAGACCTTTACTAACCAGCAAATTGTTTGCAAACTAGTTTCTTGGATCGAAGAGAGAGATAATTTCAGCATAGCTTCAAGTAACATTCAAGTTAGATCATTTAGTATTGTCATTCTATCTGTCTTTTATGGTGTTGCTTTGATCATAATTTTGTACTAAGTTTGTAGCAAATCACTATTTTGGTGTAAAGGATTAGGATCCACATTCAATATAGTTTAGATTTTGACAAAAGTACTTTATCTCATCGACCTACACCTTTTTTAAGCACCTTACTAGGAAAATTGTCAACTAGTTTTCTAGCTTTCCACTTAATTTGGCAATTTGAGCCTAAATGAGGCAAAATTAGTAAATAAAGTGCACATGGTTATTTCACATGCATAAAACCAGTGTATATAACCATTTTTTAGTTGGGTCCAAGTTCATTTAGTCACTTGTACACAAAAGTTAATTTTTAACTTTACTTCGCATTTTTGGCCAAATATGACTAGTTTAGGTCAAGTTTTGGATAAGCTAGGCCAAAACAATCTAGAGAGAGGAGAGTCATCACTCTCAGCTATAATAGCAGGCTTTATGCTGGAATAGCAGAACCTAAGAGGTATTCCACTTTTGAAAACTTTGGAGACAATACTATCATCTCATCTTTGGTTCTCTTCCACATTGCATGCTTGTTCAACCTCTATTGGAGGAAGGAATTAAATGCATTGTTGTTGTTGTACGGGCTGTTTACAAAGAAAAGGATCAATTCTAATCATGTGTTGCATAGCTTTTGATTTTCATTTGGGTAGAGTGATCTTGATCAAACTAGTAAGATTGTGTAGAAATTGTCTAACGATTTGGCAAGTGATTTGTTGTGCAATTGCTATTGCCTAGATCCAAGTTTAGCATCATCATTAGATCTTAAAATTTTCACACTTACCTCATTGACCACTAGACTTCCCATGTCATTTCTTGATTTTCCAAAATTTTCAGACATTTACAAACTGCTCCCTCAAAGCCAACACGTCCCTTCATGATTCTCTACTTTTAAAACTAGAATTTTTTATGGATTCCTTATAAAGTTAGTCATTAATGTTACAAATCTCCCCCTTGATGAAAAGTTTATTTTCTCCAACTCCCATTGATGATCTAAGCTCCTCAAATCTCTACTTGCAAAGTCCTTTCGTAAGTACATCTATACCACTTGATCATTTGTACAGCAGTATGAGTTCGACTTTCCGCAACTAAAGTGATAGTGAAACTCAATATATTTACTTGAGCAATAATAGACTCTTAGCACTTTGAATACAGTTTTGCTTGTCATAAAACATAGAGTTACTTTCATTGAGGAGTTTGCTAACCCAAGGTCGTGGGGCCAAAAACAGCTGTATTAAAACAACAGTTCTCACAACTAGTGCCATCCGTAAAGGATAAATCAACAAAAGAAATGTTAGAATTATTGGCACAGATTTAGGATGCCCACCAAATTTGTTTTGTTTTTTTGGGCAATCTTTTGAGAGATGCCTCTTCTCCATGAAAGGGAAGCACAAGCCGTCGGTCCTTGCCTTGTCATACTCAGCGCGATCCAGCTTCACACACTTTTTCCCGCATTGAGAACCAAAGTCCGTCTTGTCATTGCCCCGCTTCTTGAAATATTTCTTTTCCTTTTGCTCAAAACTCTGCTCCTTACAAGAGCCTAAGTAGGCGTCATCCAAGATCTTCGCAAAGCGAATTGCATCCTCGATAGTCTATGGTTGGTTGTGTTGCACTTCAAATTGAAACGCTTTCGGAAGCCCCAAAATAAAATGAATCTTTATTGAAACAGGATCGATTCGCGAAGCGAATCGGGGTAAGGCTTCTTGGAACTCCTGAATGTAGGCGTCTAACGGCCTACTATTCATCTACACGGTGGCGAAACGCCACCAATTCTCAAAGTCATCAAGGACTGGGAGAAAAGCAATTTTTAAGGGTTCTTGAAAAGCGTTCCAAGTGGTAGGGGTACCCGTCCTATCCTTCATATCCTGCCACCATGTATACACCTTACCACGTAAAAACATAAGGGCAGTAGCAATCTTTGTGCTGTCAAGCGAATCGTGCATGGAAAAATGACTATTCCACCGATCCAACCATGAAAGCACCATGTCGGAATGTCGGTCCTTCTTTTCTCTCAAAAAGAATTCCGAGTTAAACATGGGGTACAGGACTGTGGACCGCGAGTGGGTTGAAGAACGCCACTCTTGCTCGGTCGCGGCATGCCTAGACTACATTTCTAGGATTTGGTTTTGTAAAGAATTAAGGGCCTATACAAGTTAGGCGGTGTCTAGCTCAGGATGAGGGGTTGGTGAACATGATCCTTCACCCACGGGTATTGCAGGATCCATAGTGCACTAAGGTAAGTTTGAAGTAAAAAATGGCAAGAGCTTGATTACAAATTGGCTTAGAAAGCTTGGCCTTACTAGGTGGCGGGCCTTATGGGCACCACCTAGCAACCATATGGCCCCTAAGGCAAGTGGCAACCCTTCTGGGCACCACCTTACCCTCAAATCACATGGATACCACCCTCCCTATACCACCTCACCCAAGGGTCACTTGGGTCACTACCCACAAACACCTCTAGCCACCTCCTTTGGTCCCATGGCCTTATGGCCCCAAGAAACTCCTAGAACTCTCCTAAGGCTTATCCTTAGGCTTGACAGGAGGAGAAAGTACAATTGTACATGCCTAAGAGAGGAGGTGGAGAGAAAATTACAAATTTCCTCCTTTGAGGTTGTGAGAATGCATTAGTGTAAATTCGTTTGTGTTTTGCAAGTGGCTTAAGGAAAGGAGGATGGAAGAGGTTCAAGAAGAGGCTATGGGAGGTGGAGAATTGCACCCCAGGCCTGTACTTGTTGCAGGTACTGCCTGTGGTACCTTCTCCACTCCCTCACCCTCTTTCTTTTTTGTTTTAATTTACAGACTTAAGCAAGCTAAGGTTTCAAAGACTTCAAAATTTCTTTTAAGACTTTTATAAAACTTAAGTTATTAACTTTTAAAAAGTTTCAACTTATGAACTTAAGTTAAAAGTTCTTCTACGATTAAAATTTTTTACAAAATATCGTAAGCTTTTAGCTTATAACAACTCTGCAACTTGTAAGCTCTACTTTTGATAAGTACATAAGATGTGATGAGGGGTGTATGCCCTCCCCTCTCTCACCCCAACACAAGATTGAGCAGGGAGGCGGATTGCAGAGCTGCGATTGCCTGTAACCACCACCCCCTTTCACCCGAACCACAAGCCACCCCCAACTAGTGACCGTATGGCAGCGCAGACACGAGCGGGTACCAAAAAAAATTGGGTTTGGCTTAAAAAACTTTTCTCCCCCGTGCACTGGAGCCGTAGATCACCATCACGCAAGCTTAGATCTCCGATAAGCCATGGTGTCCCATATCACCGTGCCTTACCCTCGACCCTCACCTACCTACATCCTAAGGCCCAAATTATCATCCCGACCTAACCACCAATGGAAGAGTTCTTCATTTTCCATGAGAGAATGAACAAATCTGAATGCACAAGCTCAAGACCCTTGGCTTTTCCCTTCACAAACCTTTGCCTTTCTTGCTTCCCTAGCGCACAAGACTCACATGCATTTGAAGAAGACTCAACGCTAGGAAGATCTACTACCATATTGTGTTTGTTCAATACTCTCTTGATTACCTTCACCTCTCCTGATGATAGCTTCACTAGAACTGTGCTTATGCCCCTCACCTCATGTGTATAGTAGTCTCCAAGGCATACTTGTTGATCTTCACTTGTCTCATGGTGTTGAACCATTGTCTATGAGGTGTCGTGTGCTTCGAGGCTCCAGAATCAATGTACCATCCACCAAATGTGATTTATATGATAGGGCTGCGATGAATAGATCAAGTCCATAAGATTGTTCTTCTTCTAAAACTTTATCAACAAAGTGACCTTGCTAGTTCTTGCCCTTCTTTTGATCACTTTGCTTCTTTTGGCATTCAAAAGTGAAATGCCCATACTCGCGAAGATGAAGAATTGGTGCTCGTCTCCTCTCCAATCTGCAACTTGGACACTTGCTACTTTGAGTTTTTCCCCTTGCCTTTGCCTTTCTTCTAAAAATTCTACTTCTTCTTAGAAGCAAATGCATGTTCAAAATTATCTTCCCTTTCAAAAAGATTCCTCCTTTTCATCTCCTCCACATAGCTCCCCAAAGGTTGGGAGTCTCTCCCTTGGAGCAAGTTGGTCCATAAGGTCCTCGACTTTTATAATGTAATCATTGATTGTTGCACCTGCCTCCATCTTGAGAGTATGTAGTAAATGCGCATGGTTGAATCCACTCTCATACATAGACTTAAGAATGCCCCAAGCTTCCATTGCATCCCTGTAGTCCTTCAATTCAGGTTCAGATTTAGGTATAGGTTCTCTACCTGTAACTATCGCCCAACAATTCTTATCCATCAAAGTGTTGACCATCTTGAACTTCCACACCCTGTAGTTAGTGCCATCAAGTCTGCTTGATTCACCCAACAAACTCTCTCCAAGACTAGCCATGCTAAAATCTTTGCTCATATAGAAGCTCAACTTGAAAGGAATCATAAAAGAAACAACTTCCAACAACTAGGGTATGTAGCCACTTCAAGATAACCATCCAACTCCTGCTTTTGACTTTGCCACTTTGTTGGCCTTGCTAACACTAGCACTAGACTCCACTGGACCATAAACCAAAAGCCCCTACAGTAAGAGCGCCCTACTTTTGTGTAAACTCCTCCATAAAGTCTGCCCAAAACTCAGCCAAAATTAGCAAGTTTTTGGATCATCACACACTCCTTGCCAACAGCTCTCCAACAGTGCAAGACTCAACCTGATCTGACTCCAAATCAAAGCGCCCTCCTACAAGGTTTAGATGCTTCTAGAAGATCAGAATCTTCTCAAGAATCTGAGCACCGAAGTTTCTCTCACTCTCAAACTCACAGGCTAGAGTACCTGCTCTAATACCATGATGAATCGCAAGACCTAGTTATGGAGTATCTTAACTGCAATACAAGATCAACCAAGACCTAGTTATGGAGTATCTTAACTGCAATACTTGTATGGTAGTAAGTTCATAGTGTATACGGATCATCAACTTTTCAAGAAATTTTGCAATCAACACAATGGTCAAAAAGCCCAATGAGTTGAACTAATGCAAAAGTTTGGTCATGAGATCCAATATATTAAAGGCACTCTAGCCAAATTGCAGATGCCCTCGGTCAGATAGGTGAGTTAAATGAACTTTCATTCACCCAAATTTTTACAAATCTCTCTCTTTCATTTAAATATGAAAAAAATTCTAATTTTGGTTGAATATGGACCTTTGTTCAAACAGAATCATAGTTGGGCGCCCATCCTCTTCTCTCTTGTTTTCTGTGGAGATTGATTGATAACTAGATCTTGGTGACTTGACCCTTGCTTTCCTACATGGTAAAGAATCGGAAGCTATCGATTCTTTGTTTAGTGAAGATCGGTTGGATGGCACAAACTACTCCTTGTGGAGTTACATGATGAAGAATCTTCTCATAGCGAAAGGGCTGTGGGATTTGGTCAATGGTGATGAGGAAAGGCCTCCGTCTTTGGCACCTCCTACACCTCGTGGATCATCATCATCAACATCATCTTCTCCATCTTTAGAAGAACAAAAGAAGTGGGATAGAAGGGATGCACAAGCACATTCTATGGTTGCTCTTGCTGTGAAAAGATCTATCTTACCTCATATTAGGTCTTGTAAGACATCTACATTGCGTGGGATACACTTTATACTATGTATAGAGTCAAAAATCCAGCAAGAGTGGTGTATCTCAGAAATCAACTTTCTTTGTTGAAGATGCAAGAAGGGGATCAAGTGACCAATCACTTGACGAAGATCAAGGATCTTCGTCAGGAGCTTCTCAAAATTGATGAGATAATTGAGGATGCTCAATTTGTTTCCATTACTCTCAACTCATTACCTTCATCTTATCTTCCATTTGTTTCATCTTTGAGTATCTCTCTTAGGGGACAGCAACTCTCTTTTGATGAACTTGTTGGGCTTGGGCTGCTTCTTCAAGAGGAGCAAACGAGGCAAAACTGATTTTTCAGATTTTGCTCTTAGATCTCATGAAGATATTGCGGAAAAACCTGATTTTTATGAGCAGGCCAAGGGAGTAAAACGTTGGGAGGATGTGATGCAAGATGAGTATGACTCACTTATGAAGAACCAGATTTGGGTTTTTGTTGATCTTCCTCGTGGGAAGAAGGCAATTGGTTCTAAATGGGTATACATAATCAAGTATAAGGCAGATGGTACCATTGAAAGGTACAAGGCAAGGCTCGTTGCCAAAGACTGCTCAGCAAAAGGGGATTGATTATGAGGAGACTTTTTCTCTTACTGCTCGGATGATTACCGTGAGGGTAGTAACCTCTTTGGCTGCCCATTTTGGTTGGCGTTTGCGGCAACTTGACATAAAGACAGCATTCCTCAACGGTGATCTCAATGAGAAAGTGTACCTTCAACAACCTGCTGGTTTTTTGGTTGAAGGCCAAGAAGATAAAGTTTGTCTTCTCAAGAAGGCACTTTATGGACTGAAGCAAGCTCCGAGGATGTGGCATCAAAAGATACATGCCTACTTTTGTGATCGAGGGTTTACTAATAGTCCTAGCAAATCTACTCTTTATGTCAAGCATACTTCAGATTATATCATCATTATATTGCTTTGTGTTGATGATATTATTATTACGGGAAGTAATGAGCAACAGATTGATGTCATAATACTTGATCTTGGTATGGTTTTTGAAACCTCGGATTTAGGCCTATTGCATTTTTATCTTGGTCTTGAATTTGTACAAAAAGGGGCTGGAATTTTCATCTCTCAAGAACATTACATTGGGCAGATTTTGAAGCGGTTCAAGATGGAAGATTGCAAGCCAGTCTACACCTATGGAAACAGGCCTGAAATTAAGTAGTCAAGATGATGGTGAACCATTTGATACTACTTTATATTGTCAAGCTATTGGCTGTCTCATTTACCTGTGTAATTCAAGACCGGACATTTCTTATAGTGTTTCACTCATGAGTCAATTCATGCATGCCCCGATGACATCACATTGGAAAGCATTGAAGAGGATCTTTCAATATCTTCAAGGAACAAGAAGTCATGGACTGGTTTTTCCTGCTTGTGATGATGCATGTTTGGTTGGTTTTAGTGACTCGGATTGGGGTGGAGATCAAGACACTAGACGCTCTACAAGTGGACATTGCTTTTTCTATGGAAATTCTGCAATTTCGTGGTCAAGTAAAAAGCAGCCCACTGTTGCTACTTCTTCTAGTGAGGCAGAATATAGAGCGATATTTTCAGCCACAACGGAGTGTTTATGGCTAAGAAAAATACTTGTTGACATGAAGTTTGGCGAGCCCTCAGCCACTCTTATCTTAAGTGATAGTCAAAGTGCTATTGCCATTGCACGGAATCCTGTTTTTCATGCAAGGACAAAGCACATCGAGATCCATTATCACTTTGTTCGGGAGAGACTTCATGATGGCAACATTTTACTTGAATATTGTCCTACGGAGGATAATATTGCGGATCTCTTCACTAAGGCGTTGCCTAGAGTCAGATTTGAAGCTTTATGCAAAGCTTTAAATTTAATACCACATGGTGGTTTTATTACATAGTGAAGATTTCAATTTTTGCATTGTCATTTAAAGAGGGTGTTAGAAATAAATAACTATGCTGAAGTTAATCCATAGGTTACTTTGACCCAAAAGGTCGAGATTTGTGTAACCACGGGTATTTAGTTATTTAGGCCATCTTAAGTTTGTCTTAAGTTCAGTTGGACCCAATTTTGGTCATGTACTGACTCGTGGGTCCTTAAGGGTCTAATTTTGTTTAGGGACCCTATCTTGACTTCTGGTGGTGCCCTACATTTAGTAAGTGGTTAGCCTTAGGATTTGGTGGCATTTGGCCACATCCAGGTAGAGTACTTAGATGATCATTGTGTATTCCATTTTGGACAATTTGGCTAAGCATTGCTCTCCATTGCTCTTGTTGTTGTTTTCTCTCTCTCTCTCTCTCTCTCTCTCTCTCTCTCTCTCTCTCTCTCTCTCTCTCTCTCTCTCTCTCTGGGTGCCCAGCCTCTTCTCTCTTGGTGACTTGACTCTTGCTTTCCTACAGAAATTAGCTATGGAAGCATGTAAAACCATGGAAAACTTAAGCATCTCAAGAAAGCAAAAGTAGGAGCTCAAAAAGCTTGATTAGAGAGAGAGAGGAGGGTGTGGGCCTCCTTGAGAATCAATCCTCTACATAGATAGTAACTAGTGAGGTGTCACCTCCCACTTGAGTCTCATGCCACACGGCATGCCAACTTGGTCCCTTGGACCCACTTGCACTTACTAACTTTAATTTACAAAGAGGAGTGCAAAGTAATTACAGACAAGTTGCCCCCATGATAAACCCCCCAATCCTCATTGCCTCCTCCACTTCCTCCTCTTCTTCTTTTATGTCCCACCTAGCTCCCTTACTGTTATGAGCCTGTAACCAGTGCCGAACCCTAGAGGACACAGGACGTCAGATATCACAGTCAGGGGCGTGTCCAACGTACACGTCCAACAGGGCAAGACAGTGTGAGTAGTGTGCCCCGGCACAGACCATAGCCATGACGGGCCTAACACAGCCTAGGGACCCTGTCAGCAGGATAGGGCCCCACGTTGGGTCCCGACGTGCAATCGGCCACATCAGTGCCACGTGGCCGACACTTGGCAGTATGCATGCTACCAGTCCTCACACTGGGCTAGGAGGGGCTTACTCCATACAGGGAGTGGGCAAGGTTAAGTGGATCAGTTAGTGTTTGCCCTACTGTGGTGTTTAGAGCTCTAACACTGGCATCAGAGCCATCTCCATCTTTTGGGAGTTTTTCAGCAATAGAAAAAGTTATCAGAGGGTAGGAAAAATCTTCTGGCATTCAAAAAAGAGTGGGGGAGATATATCGCTGTAAAATCAGCTATCCATCGCTGTAATTTTAGTGAAATTACTTACTTTCTGAGAGAAAATCCAACGAGGCAGTTCCAGCTCTCCATCGCTGCTTTTTCAGGGTAATTTGTTGCAAACTGAGTGGATTTCAGATCAGAATTGGAGTGCAGATCCATCGCTGTAGTTGCAGCATCAAATCCTTCTTTGCAAGCAGATTTTGTGTGTGAAATCAAGGGTAAAGTCAGCGCTGGACAGGGAATCATAAGTTTTTAAGTCCATTGCTGTAAATCCAGCCTCCAGCGCTACAAATTCAGAGAAATCTTTTGCAGATTGAGCGGATTCAGATCAGAATCTGAGAGCAAATCCATCGCTGTTGTTCCTGAAGGCCATGAAGTGAATTCTTCTACAAAATTCGAACCAGTTTCCAGCTGGAAATCTGAGTTTTTTGGAGCAGCAGGGCCACTAGTCTGACAGTGAGGATAGTTAGCAATCAAAATCAGATTTTTCTTGCAAACTCAGACCTTCAATGCTGGTTTTTTGGGGACAGCAGACCCATCGCTCTACCAGCGAGGGTTTCTGAAATAGGAATCCAGAAAATTTTCCCCATTTTCGAGGGAGGGAACCAGGGATTTTTTAAGAATCTTGTTGCAGTCAGATTCTCCAAATTACCTTCAGTTAATTGCATGCAGATTGGGGAGACAGATTGCACAGTCATCAAAAGACTGAGGGGTTTTCTTGCTTTTCTCTTTGAAAGTACAGTCCTGAGACAGAGCTAAGTATTCTACTTTCGTTTTTCTAGTTCAGTCAATCTTTCTTCTTATTTTAGTCAGAATCTAAGGTACATCTCTTTCCGTTCCGAAATGACCACTCCTCAAGGACCTGATCAACCCCCAGAGAGAGGCATCGACGAGCTGGAAACAGAAGCCTTAATTTTCAGTAAAGGAAAAGAACCTATGGAAGTGGAAGAGCAAGCAATTCGCCAAAGAACTCAACGATTTGGTTACCAAGGAGCAGCATCTCCAGTTGGTTACAGAAGTGGATGAGTTGAAACTAGCTTTAGCCAATTTCAAGTCCAGTATGGAAGACTCATTCGCTGAGCTCAATTCTGAGCTCCGCGAAAGGAAGTCTCCCTTCCACTTTTCAACCGTCCCCTTCACCACTTCCATCAGTGTCGAGTGAGCCCATTCGGTCTCATTCCAATGTGTTTAAAGATTTCAAACCTCCTACTTTTAATGGGGAAGAGAAGGATAGAAATGCAAATATTTTACATACCTTCCTCAACAAATGGAAGAACATTCATTCTCTCAAACAGACCCCTGAACATTTGCAAGCAATCGAGGTCAATCTTTCCCTAGGACCCATGGCCTACAAGTGGTGGTTAAACCTCCAGGAGACCGGACAGACCCCCCGGTCATGGAAGGCTTTTGAAGAGGCCTTCCTACGAGAGTTTCTACCAGAAAATGAACTTGATAGAGCCTGGGAAGCCTGGGAGAGAACAGTAATGGACAAATCCTTAATACAATATATCTCGTAGTATTGAGAGGCCATATTAAAGATTAAAAATATGGATGACTATCAGAAAGTCAGAAGGTTTGTCCGTGGGCTTCGAGATGAATATAAAGTAGAGGTCCAAAGAAATTCGCCTACTACCATAGAGCAAGCTCTCAGATATGCCCAAATCTATGATGATTCCGTAGGTAGGAAGAAGGCAAGACAACAATCCTTTTCTGAGCAGCCTACTCAGAAGGACTTTCAATTTAAAAAGAAAGAAAGAAGAAAAAGTTAAAAATGAAGCTCCTCAGAAACGTCCATCACTCATACAGCCCTTGAAACTAGAGGATTTCAAAAAAGCCAAACAAGAACGTTTGTGCTTTGTGTGTATGGGCAAGGGTCACACAGTGTCCCAAGGGGCCATTTATTAAAAAAGATAAAAAAGATAAAAAACAAGTTCATCTTGTGCAGACTGTAAGCTTCCCAAATGACTCGGCAGCTACCGGCATAAAAGTGTTTCATGAAGATCATGAACATTGTTGCCAATTGACCTCTGCGATGCTAGGGAGACCCATCAACTTTGGGCCACATGAAATAGTACGTCTGCATGGTAAAATTGGTAACCAGTCAGTAAGAGTCATGGTTGATGATGGAGCGACCCATAATTTCATCAACTACACCCTAGTTAAGAAACTCAAACTTCCAGAGGTACCTAGTCAGCATAGGTACATAGTTTCTTTGGCCAAGGGTGACAACAAAAAAAATTTGGGAAACTATGGTAAGCAGTTTAGATCTTGATATTCAGGGATATCAAGATGAGATTAACTTTCAGATAATGCACCTGGATCGTACAAACCTTGTTCTCGGGAGAGACTGGCTCTAGGACCTTCCCTCCACAGAATATCAGGAGAACACCCTCAGCTTTCGGCATAATGGCAGAGAGATCCAGTTGCAGGGGGAGCATGATGTCCCCAATAGTCCTATGGTCTGCAGTTCAGAGCTCCGTCAGTTAATCGAGGATAGTGACCATCAGGTATTTTTATGTGACTTTCAGTTTATTCCAGAAGTTTCTATTTCCAGTTCTTCACAGCAGCAAGTAAATAAATTAAAAACTTTATTGTCTAAGTTTAAGGATGTTTTTCCTGAAGATTTACCGCATGGTTTACCACCTAGCAAAGATGTAGATCATGTAATAAACCTAGTACCAGGTACAACACTTGTTTCTAAACCTCCATATCGGGTCAGCCGAACAGAGGATGAAAAAATAACTAGGTAGTTATCAAACTATCTTGGGAAAGGCCAAATTCAAACCAGTAGTTCACCGTGGGCATCACCAATCCTTTTGGTGAAAAAGAAGGAGGGGTCTATGCGTCTTTGCGTAGACTCCACCAGAGCCCTCAAAAAGGTCACCATAAAAATAAGTACCCAATGCCTCGGGCAAACAAGTTGTTTGATCAACTCGACAGGGCTAAGTTTTTCAGTAAAATTGACCTTAGATCGGGATATCATCAAGTCTGTATAAAAATAAATGATGTCCCGAAAACAGCTTTTTGGACTCGTCACGGTCACTATGAGTTTAAGGTGAAGCCATTTGGGCTCACAAATGCTCCAGCTACCTATATGACTTTGATGAACAGTGTCCTCAGACCATACTTAGGTAAGTTTGTGATCGTATTTTAAGATGACATCCTCGTCTATAGCACGAGTCCCAGTTGACTCTAAAACCCTCTTACAGACGAGATGTGCTAAGTTGTCTCCTAGGTATTGTGGTTCCTTTACGGAGACTAGGCGAGGTCACCTATGAACTAGAACTCCCACGCAGCAGTAAGGTTTTTCCAGTTTTTCATGTAAGTCAGTTACGAAAAGCCTTAACCAGATCTGAAAATTTGGTAGGGGACAGTGTTCTAGTTCTCCCATTGGATTCTCAGCAACTTCCACGAGAACCAGAGGAGATCCTTAGTAGTAGAGAGACGCAGACTCGTCATACTCTGTACCATAGTTGCACAGAATCGCGTTTCTAGGAGTAGACATTTCGGAAACCGCATTTCTCCTCCCAGATTCGCAAAAAAAAAAAAAAAAAAAAAAAAAATTGGAAAAATTGCTTATGGCTGAAATTTTTTTAGGAGATCAATGGTCAAACGAGCGTTTTGCCTCCCAGAAGTGCAGTAGATGGGTCACAAACAGATCTTATTTTCAATAGCTATTTGGTTGTTATTGGCTCTGGTTTTCAATAAATGCTCAGGGGGTTCGGGGGGCGGTAGGCCCCCGAGAAACAGGGGGTCCGGGGGGGGTAGCCCCCCGGTGGGGGTTTGGGGGGCAGCGCCCCCCAACGACTAGAGGTTAGTTTTGAATTTTTATCCTTGACGAAACCCAACATGGATTAATGCACCTGAACTGGACCATCCTGCACCCGAAACAGTCGGTAAATTACATAGTAAATATGCTCTTAATTAGAGCTTTCACCTGATACCCATATTGCACAAAAAAAAACAAAAAAAAAACAAAAAAATTAAAAAAACGTTTCTGAAAAAAAATTCCATATTTCCGAAACGCGTTTCAGAAACGCAGTGCAACTATGCTCTATACCAAGAATATCTAATCAAGTGGACGGATCAGCCTGTTGAGAATGCCACTTGGGAAAAGGGCAGCGTCCTTCGCAAGTTATTTCTAGACTTTTTAGCATGGCAAAACAAGAAATCAAGATCATCAAAAGATTAAGAAACTAAATAAAAGTGGCAAATCTTCACCAAATTAGGCGAAGTAAGATAGCAATCTTCATCGTTATTAATCATTCAATACATTGGGCCTAGAGAATGATCAATCTCTCATGTGATTTTAAGCACATGAACCACCAATTACGTCAAGAACACTTTCAAAGAAAAGCTTCAAAAACACAGAGAGTTCAAAAATGACAAATGTAGTATAGCCTCCAAATTTAGCATGACCTCAGCTATTTACAATGGTCCTTTGTTCCTCTAGTATGAGTTTGAGGTCTTATTCAGCTAAATTGGGCCTTACAACCATTACTACAATGCCGCTATTTACAAATATAGTGTAGTTGTTCAAGCCAACTTGTGAACTATCCTATTGAGTGAGTCTGATCTAATTTAACTCCATGGCCATCTTTAGCATTGCAATTATTAAGCTCATGAGTGACATAACTCTTTTTTTCCAGATGTTTTTAAAAAGATTCTTGCTCTCCAATACTTAGATACATACATCAATGTACTTATTTTATCTTCTGTACCATTTTTTTTTTAAAATACATTGACGATTCCCTTCTCCTTCCTTCGTCCTCCTCCTTTTTCTCTGTTTATAGTAGATTGGCCAATTTTCAACATAAATTTGATTCCAAGAAGTGATTGTCCAGCAAATTGCCTAGATCAGCAAATGTCCAAAAGAAGGATATTTGGTTTGGTAAGTAATATATTTTTTCTTATTTTTTATTTTATATTACAGACTGGGATACTGAGTATATTTCCATGCTATCCTCCCACTCTAGTTGAAATACTGGGATGTACTAACACTCATCTCCTATAAAATGTAATACTTATAGATCCATCTTTTAGACATAAGAGAAAGAGTACAGGTCAGAATAGACAAGAACAGCTTGCATGAAAGTGTTCCATTTTCTTGGAAGATATATCAGAATGAACCTATCGACACAACACAGGGCCATGCAGATGCACAAAGTGACCTTTTACAGCAATGTGCTACACAAAGGCACAAATATAGACAATGTGGGATATTATGAGTGTGAGGTTCAGCAGCAAAACCATTCATTCCATAGGCCACAAAAGTCATAACATGGAGGACAATAATGAGAACCAATACTTGTAGAAAGAGATCTCAGATGTTAGCAGTCAATAATACCTTGCACGATGGAGCTCTTGTCGTAAATTCTCATTTTCGAGCTGAAGAGCACTAGTCTTGTGAGCATCTGACCCATTCTTCTGCAATTCGTCTGTGAGCTGTTCAACTTGTGCCAAAAGTTCCTGCTTATGAGCACTAAGTTCTTGGGCATCGTCGCGCACTTTTTGCAGCTCAGCATTGAGGGGTTCAAGTGCATTCAATTCAGCCTCTAAGTTGGCTGTTTTTTCTAAAAGTGCTAAGAACTTTCCTTCACTTTCAGCCTGCATGCTACTTTTGAGCTGTTGAAGACGCTGAGCTTCTTGATGAGCAACTGAAAGCTCCTGTCTAAGAGCCACATGGGTTGCTGCCAGTCGCTGATTCTCAGTCAGAAGCTTCTGAATTTCAGCATGTTGGGTGGCCAATTTCTGCTCAATGAGCACCACAGAGATTGGTATTGATTGCTGCGGAGGTAATAAAGGGGGTTGTTGTCCAAAACCTCCAGAGCCAGGTCGTGTGCCTGGAGCTGGTGGTTGACCTGAGCCACCGATATGTGCAGGCTGCCCTCTTCCCCTACCTGCCATCCAACCTTTTCAACTGGACCTGCCAAGTCCAGCATACTTCATCATAAACATAGTGACAAGGCAGAATTGGTATTTCCAAAATGTAACTTGACATGCAGTAATTCTCATGAACCAAAGGTAAACACACAAACTGCTGTGATAATAGTTCATGCAGTACCAGATGAAAGCAAAGGAGTAGAAGGGATATAAGAAAGTTGAAAACATTCCACATCCATCTCCACAAAGTTTGTAACTCTTTATTTTGGCTCCAAAAAATGCTGAATCGAGACAGTAGCTTGAAAGTGATGCACCCTTTTGACTAAGCCCCACTTGCTCAGCAAAATGGGCATTCCAATCTACTAGCAACCAGATGAAAGGAAATCAAAACCTGGAAGAACAACAAATTGTAAAGGTAGAAATGAAGAAGTCAAATACAGACTTCATCTTCCTCAACCTTTGCAAACTTCCCACCAAAGCACAGGTTATTCTAACCAACATAATGACAAAGCCAGAAATTACCAAGAAATATTTCAAGAAAATACACAAAGGATGAGAACTCTCAACCAGCCAACAAGTACATAACATGCACTAACCATCAGTACAAGAAAACGTCCACAAACAGATTCATACCACAAACATGCAAAATTTATGAGTTGGTGCATTCGTTAACTTTATAAAACATAAATGGAATAAGTTTACACACACCATACACTTCAGCTACAAAAAAGAAGACAGAAGTCTTTATCTTGGATAAAGAAGTAAATACATTATGCATCTTAAAACTCAAAGAGATTTTCTTAGGGAAAGAAATCTCCTAGTGTAAGCATAAGTGACAGATCCTAGCATGTGTAGTCTGCTTAACACTAATTGTGTCAACTCGTGTTAAGGCTTCTTCCAGTAACACTTTGCCTGCTTCTTCTGTTTCCTAAACAGTTATTTACCTGCTGCTTCTGTTTCCTGATCAGTTTTTCATTGAGTTTTCAGTAACTTGAGAGACAAAAAATACTGTACTTTTCCTCTGAAAAATGACTGCTAATTTAGCCAAGAGTGTTTTTCCTGTTATTTCCCCTCAGTTATGTCTCCATATTGAGCCACATTTTCAGCATAGTACTTAAGAACCAGATAATGGGAATAGAACCTCCAACTGCCACTCTTGACTTGAGGATAAAGCTACATTTTAAATTAGAAAAGGGAGGAGACATCTGTTTGGTAAAAACTTCATAGGACAAGGGGCAGCTACCTAAAGAGTTCCATTAGGGCGCAAGCATGGCCTCTACTGCACACCATAAACACAATTATTCTTCAAACTTCACAAATGAAAGTCCCAGGAGTGACCAGAATTAAGCCTGTCCAGGCTAACCACCAACTGTCCCCTTATTCATTGCACTTCATCTAGCTTGGGAGAGTGGGTCAAATCATAGAAGGTCGTGGTGATGTTCATGGCTGGCTTGTGAGCTAGTCTCTAGGCTTCCAATTCCACACATTTTGCAGCAAAGAGAAGTAGATCACAATCCCCCTAAGCAGAAGATCCATCCCAGCTCCTTGGAGGCACACAAATCGTGGAGGAACCCACTTTTCTTAAATGAGAAGTCAATCCTCAATACAGATTTAGTTCCAACCCTTACTAGGGTAACCTAGAATCAACAACAAGCAAAGGTTAAAAGTTTTAACTTTTTAAGCAAGCAGTACTCATTCTTGATGGAAAATCAGAAATCAACAAACAGATGGGCTAGTTCTTCAGTCCCTTCTAGAGTGATATTTCTACTTGAAGTTGTCCATAGACTAAGTAGCTGAAGATTTAGAAGACCATGCACATGATTTTAAGACATGCATGCCAAAGTTTCACGAGCAAATAAAGGTATGTTCCCATGACTGCCTTGTTGATCTAAATATGGTTAAGCAAGGGAATAGTCTCACCGTTGCGATTAGCCCTGATTTTTATAACACGGCCAGCACGAAAGAAGGAGAAGGTATGCCGGTCATAGTCCACTGCAAATTTGTTGAATGTCGCCATGGAATACCCACAATCGCATCCGCACCATTAATAGGTCCCATAAGGAAGTCGATCTCATCCTCATAATCCTAAGTTTTGGCCTTGAGCTTTTTAGGTAACGAAGTGATTGTGGCATGATAGTGCCCAAAAGCTCCTTGGGCTTCTAGCACGTTGGAATCCAATGAAGGATGGAATCCAAGGCTTTGAGCCAATTCTTTTGAAATGAGATTGTGAGTAGAACATCTTCTAGTAAAAACAAAGCAAGCTTATGATTTATTTGTCCCCAAACCCCACAACCACACACAAAGGAGATGGAAGGACAAGATCATTAATGCATCACTCAAGAAACAAGAATGATCAAGGAGCTCAAGGATGCATCAAACTCATGGAAGCTATTTCTCATTGAAGCATGGAGTAGATACAATACACAAAAAGCTCCCTTCTACAGTCTCTTAAAAGGGCGGAACATCGGTGATGTAGAAGGGGATAAGTAAGAGAGCCCCTTAGGTGGCATCCTAGTGGCATTTCCACATTACACAGATTACAAGTGGAATTACTTCCTCCACTAGAGGTCACAGTCAAAAGGCGACTCACTTTACTTTTCTAAGAGGGGCCTACTTGCATTTATTACATTTGCCTAGAAATACTAGTTCCTACATGGTCATTCCATTTTTCGGGATTCACCATGAGGCTTACAGAGTTTCTGTCTGTCATGCTTAACTAGTACTTCTCGGCTCTCAGTCTTCATTCATCTCAACTTCTTAGAGACCTCGGTCTAAGGTGAGAGGTGCTCTTGGGTAGCTCTGGCCGAGTATCTTGGGGATTCGACAGAATCAACCAACACTGGCGTTGACAAATATCAATTCCAACTCACACCTTCAGACCTTTGAGTTCAATAGAAACTAGTGAACGAGGCTAAAAGCCATACATCAGCATAAACCGACTGAATTATGTGGCAAAATGCTTTGCACTATTGTGAGTCTATGGTGAAGAATCAAACAAACAAGATCCTAAACTTAAATAAGGGTGTTGAACCTTCAATAAAACTAATGCCCCCTAAACCCCCCACCGGGAGGCTACCACCCCCCGAACCCCTTGTTTCTCGGGGGGCTACCGCCCCCCGAACCCCCTGGGACCTTCTGCTATATAGACACTGTAATCTAGCCATCTCCTAACCATCATGGTCTCACAATAGACCCCATACTAACAACCGTGCTCACTAATGGCTTCTCCTCATAACGGGTGCCTTACATATTTGAGCTCACGGTTAACTAGTGACTACTAAACTGAGAGGTGCATTATTTAGTTATGTCTAACAAATCCATGTTGGGTTCTGTCAAGGACTTTTATCTATTTGTGCCCTATCTAATGCACTTATGGGAGGAAAAACGCTGGAAAAAAAAATTTACGATTCTGGGTTCAGAATCGCGATTCGTAGAATTGTGATTCGCGAATCGCGGACCCAGCGAATTGCGATTCGCTGCAACTATGATTCTTGGTTTATAGTGAAGAAAAAAAAGCATATAGGCTATATAGTCGACAAGCTAACAAGCAAATAATAGATTGGATGTACTCTTTCTTGAAGAAGCTCCACCATAAATTCAAGAAAATAAAGAAAGAACGAACCAAGACACACATCCTTGACGAAAAGACCAAGAAAAAGGCAAGAACACAAACACGAGTGAACAAGAGCCATAAGATTCACAAGAAGGTGAATATTTAAATAAAAAAATCAATGTCATTGACCACAAAGACTTTTATCTCCATGATCACCTACGAGTAAGCTGCCAAGATGGAATTATTAGAATATCAAGAAGGGGCAAATGATGGAGGGAGCATAATTGAGCGAGCAAGGAGCAAGGCAATTGGGTAGTTGTCCTAGCCAAAAAAAGGACAAGGAAATATCAAACAAAATAGTCTTACAGAACGAAATTTAATGTTCATAGATCTAGAGATAAACATACAAAAAGGCTAGTGGCTGAGTAATATGCACAACAAGAGGGCATATATGATGCGACATCTACTCCCATCGCTAAAGCACCTACCATCTAAACAATTTAAGCTTTGGCAACTTGTTTTATGTACGGAGTGCCTTTTTAGGAGATTATTTGGAGGAAAAGTGTTTTTTAATAGCCTCAAAGATATGAGAAAGTGAAGAAGAAAATTGTATTTAAACTTAAGAAAAAGTATATGGGTCAAAACAAGCAACGCATGCCCAATACAACATAATCGATGTATGTTTCAAGAAACTAGGCTTGGAAAGGATTAGATTGAAAGCTAACCTCTATATAGGAAAAGAAGGAAAAACATGACTTGTTGTAGTGGTGTTACGTATAGACCATCTAGCCTTACCTAGCAATAAATGGAGTTTAATTGCACAAACAAAAGGGTTGTCCAAAGAATTTGACATGACATTTTTACAGTTTTGGCATTAGTGCTTAAGAACATCATGTAGACAATTGATGGGTGGCCTGATATATTTGAGCGCCACAAGACAAAATATAACCCATGTTCAGGTTGCAAGCAAATTTTTGAGCAATCTAGAGAAGTACATTGGAAGGCTGCCAGAAAAGATATCAAGATACATCAAGGGAGCTCCAATCTACCACATTGAGTATAACAATGAAAGTTCAAAAATAGGGACTTTCCCCCACATTAATAGGAGCACAAGGCTTCTACAAAAGACCACTTGTGTGAAGTGCAAGTGGCCTCAACTTAAACTTGGATAATGTGGTTAGTAAATCCCATCGCATGAGTCCCATCAATTACCAAGGGTAGTGAACATAGCAAGGACCTCCCCTGACAAGTGCACTTACCCCATGTTGGCATCCATTCTTGTCACCTAGGAGTAGCTCCCACCTTGTGTGAAACGCATGGAGCACTTGAAGTGAGCTCAACCAATGGGGGGACAATATTTGGGCCCTCTTGACTTCCCAAGCTCTCAAGAAAAACCACCTCTTTGGATAAGGACTATAAAACCATTTAATTGATCGAAAAAGGTCTAGGAAGAACATATATTCTACCCCATCCTTGTAGCAAAAGGTCTCAAAAATTTTGAATATAATGTGTGTCGCAGTACATGAAGTTGGATTGTAATTTGTGCAGAATCTTGTATGACTCATGCGTCAAACTACTTAGGGTTCTATAAAACATATAGTTTTCCAATTTTGCTATATTTTCAAGGTTTTGCTAATGGTAATAATATAGAAAATAGCGAAAAACAAATTTTAAAGACTTACTAAACATACTCAAAATGTCTACATAGCTGCCCCATAGACGATAATATGCATCCACAAAGAACTATAAAGACTCATTTCCTAGAGACTAGTTTAAAAAATCAATATTTGACCATTTTTTTTAGAGTAAGGTATGTTT